>JAYJMJ010265505.1:0-13720 GCA_036873875.1 Laminaria ephemera | reverse complement strand
TGCAGTTACCTCAAAACCAGATGTTAACCTTACCCGAGCAACCTTTCTTATTGCTGAATTCGGTTTTTTTGGTGTGATGGTATGGACTCTAGTACATACACCTCTACGCTGAGGACAACTTTTCAATGCAGGTGATTTTGTTCTCGGTTGAATTTTTTTACGACGTACTCTAATTAGTTGTTGTATAGTGGGCATATTTTAAATTTTATATTTATTAGTTTATTACTATTAATTAGATGTCTCTTCAATTTTATATTTCTTTAAAAATCTTTCAACACGACCTTCAGTATCTATTATTCGTTGCGACCCGGTATAAAAAGGATGATTACCTGACCAAATATCGACATGCAACTCAGGCTTTGTTGACCCTACAACCATAATTAACTGTCCATCATAATACACTTTTGTTTCATCGAACCATTGTGGATGTATATTTTCTTTCGGCATATCAAATAGAAGTAATATTTATAATAAGTATATATGAATTTATGATTAACGTTTCGAATACTGAGAAGCTTTTCGAGCTTTCTTTAAACCATATTTGCGACGTTCTTTAATTCGTGCATCACGTGTTAAAAATCCTTCAAATTTTAAGATAGGTCGGAAATTTACTTTATCTATCTTACAAAGCGCTCTAGCAATTGCTAATTTTATTGAATCCGCCTGACCAGTTAAACCACCACCTTTAACATTTGCGATAATTTTATATTTTTTTTCCAATTTTACCTTCTTTAAAGGTAAAGTGATTTGATTTAGATAAGTGAAATTTTGTTGAAAATATTGCTCTGCTTTATGCCCATTTACTTCACATGTTATTGGAGAAGTTGATTCTGAAAAAGGTACAAGATAAACAATTGCTGTAGATTCTTTTTTTCTACCAATTCCATAAATATTAGGGTTTGTTTGGCTTTTATTATTCATAAACTTTAATTATTTTAATTCTATAGTTTTAGGTTTTTGAGACATATGAGGATGCTCTTCACCTTTGTATACTTTTAACTTAGTAAATAGTTTTCGACCTAAGCGATTTTTAGGAAGCATTCCTTTAACAGCTTTTTCAATAATACGTTCTGGAAGGCGTAATTGTAATTCTTCAAAACTTTCAATTGTTTTTCCTCCAGGTCTACCAGAATGACGAAAATAGATTTTTTGGAGTCTTTTTTTTCCACTTACATTTATCTTGTTTGCATTAATTATTATAATATAGTCACCAATATCTTGAGAAGGAGTAAAAATAGTTTTGTTTTTACCCCTTAATAAATTAGAAACCTCTGTAGCTAAACGACCTAAACATTTATCTTTTGCATCAATTATATACCATTGTTGTTTTAAATCAAGCTTCGACGGAACAAAAGTATCTTTCATAATAGTAGTATGAATATTAAATTATATTAAATTATAGAATAACGTCAAATATAGTTAAAGAATTACAATAATATAAACTATGAAGGTGGCTCATAAAAAATACTTAACTTTTTTTCTATTTCGGCTATCGATTTCGGCCCTAAGCCTTTTATATCTTTTAGATAAGGTGGTTCACCAGAAGCATAGTTCATCAATTCCCAGGTAAAATTGATATTAGATTTCTTTAATGCTTTAAGTATTCTATTTGATAAATCTAAACACTCTAAAGATCCGCTATCCATATCATTTACACGTTTTAGTAATCTTTCTTCTGGGCTATTTTCTTCAAGAGTTTCAAGAGGAAGATTAATAGATTTTACACTTTTCTTTTGTACTACCTTCTTTTTAATAGAACTACGAGTAGTCTCTGGAGATTTTGCTTTTCTTTCCACATAGTCAATTTTTTCTTCACTATGTATTGGCTCTTCACTTACCAATTTGCCTAAGCAAGTAAACTCAATGTGATTGATGGTAGATAACATATAACCAATCATATTTTTCGCTTGTATAAGTGCTTGATGAGGCAGCAAACTCCCATTTGTAAAAATTTCCAGATGAAGTTCAACATTCGTGTTTTCAACATGCTGTGGTAATGCTTTAACATATGAGTTGACTTTCACAACTGGAGCAAAATTAGAATCAATAGGAAGGAAATAAGTAGATCCTTCAAGTTTTTGATCTTTTGCTAAAACATAAGCTTTGCCATGTTCGAGTTTTAAATGTATTTCAACAACTGAATTATCCGAAATAGTTAATAAATAATTGTTAGGGTTTAATACTTTAACTCCTTTAGAGAATTTTATCGCACCAGCAGTTACTACCGCTGGGCCTTGTATTTTTAGTAAACCATGATAAGATTGACCAGACTTATTCTCATCCTTAAAAATAATCTCTTTTAAGTTTAGCATAACTTCAAGAAAATCTTCACGTACCCCATCTAACAGATTAAATTCGTTATGTGTTACATCAGGAAGTCTGACACCAGTAATTTTAAGCCCATATAAATTTGATAATAGAACACGTCTTAGCATATTACCAATTGTGCTGCCTTCACTTTGTTCTAATGAAGTAAAAACAAAATGTCCATAGAGCTCACTCGGACTTAGTAAATCTGAGTCGACACATTTGCATTTGCTAATGTTTTGCATCGATCGTCTCCTTATTTTTCTTTTTATTTCTTAATATAGTCTCTTTCATGAAAAAAGATAAAACTTTAAACTCTTCTACGTTTCGGTGGACGACAGCCATTATAAGGAATAAATGTAACATCTTTAATAGAAACAACTCTTATTCCTTTTTGATAAACAGCTCGAATTGCTGGTTCCCTACCTGGGCCTGAGCCTTTTACAACTACTTCTAACCGCTTAAGGCCATATGCTTCCTTAGCTATTAAAGCAGCCTTCTCAGCAGCTTTTTGTGAAGCAAAGGGAGTTCCCTTACGAGAACCTTTAAAATCAACAGTACCTGATGATGCCCACGATAACGTATTCCCATTTAAATCACTTATTGTCACAATTGTATTGTTAAAGGTAGCGTGAACATGCATAGTCCCAGTAACAATAGTTCGTTTTATTTTTTTTTTCATTTTGTACGCTTTCCAATCTGGAATTAAATTTTATTTATATAATTTATTTATTTATTTTTGCCTGCTACAGTTTTTTTCCCCCCTCGTCGAGTTCGCCCATTTGTTCTTGTTCGTTGACCTCTAACTGGTAACCCTGCTCGATGTCTACGACCCTTAATAGAACCATTTTCCATTAAACGTTTTATATTTAAATTTGTTAAGCGGTATAAGTCAGCCTCAAGCTGATAATCTTTTTCTAAAACTTTTCTCAGATTACTAATATCTTCATCAGAAAGATCTTTGGTTCTAATTCCTTCCTCGTCAACATTCTCTAATCCTGCTTTGTCTAGAATTTCTTTTGCGCGTGATAAGCCAATTCCATAAATTGCTGTTAAAGCATATTTGATTTTTTTATTATTTGCTAAATCTCTTCCAAGAAATCGAACCATAGTTTATCTCCAGTCTCTTTTTTAATTTAACCTTGTCGTTGCTTATGTTTAAGATTGCTACAAATCACTTGAACCCTACCATGACGTCGTATAATTCTACATTTTTCACACATCTTTTTCACTGAAGGTCTAACTTTCATATTTAAATAAATTATATAATTTTATTTTCTTTAACTCTAAAATATATTTTCTGCGTTTAATAAATTTTGCACTTTTCTAAATGTATCTACTAGGACATTAACTAAAATAAGTTGAGATGTTAAACCAAAACCCCGCAAGTTTAAGTCCCCTATTGGTAGTAAATATTCTAAACCATTAAGTAATACAAGAACAACAACAAGAAAAATTGCATTTAAAATCGTTAATCTTTTAATAGTAATGGATAGATAACTTTTTGTAGCTTTTCCAGGAGGAATACCTTTTATCGTTACAGAATTTTTACGAAATTGCTCCGTCATATCCTTTGGATCTAATAGAATCGTAGAATAAAATGATGTAAAAAAAAACACTAAAACTCCATAGGTAGACCAATAAATAACTTTTCCAATTATTAACGTTAAATTCGTTGAAAGATAGTTTAAAAAAGAAAAGAACTCTATATTAAGTATTTGCCCATAGAGAAAATTAGTAAAAGATGATAAAATTATCATCACTGAAGATGTAAAGACTAAAGGCATTACGCCTGCTTGATTTACTCTAAGAGGTAAATTACTTTCATTCCATAATGAAAACTTATTAACATTTCTTGATAATTGACTTGCAGAAACTAATGGTATGTTTACCATTGCTTCGTTTATATAAATACAACCAATTGTTGTTAATAAAAAAATCGCACTAATGAAAACACTAATTAAAATATTTTGTTTTGATAAAACAGTAATCATAGCTCGAAGTTGGTCAGGAAAATTAGAAACGATATTAAAACAAATTAATATTGATGTTCCATTCCCAATACCATCTTTAGTAATTAATTCACTAAACCATAATATAATCATTGAGCCTGCCATTAAAGTCAAACTAATTTGTGCTAAAACAAAAATATTCCAATTAAATATTAAAGGACGAAAGCTATAAGTTGCAACAATACTTGCAATAATAGAGCAAAAAAAGGTTAGATATCTTGTATAGTCTGTAAGTTTACGACGTCCATACTCACCTTCCTCTTTTTGTAATTTTAAAAGACTTGGGCTAATTGTTGTTAAAAGTTGAATTATTATGGACGCATTTATGTTAGGTAAAATACCAAGACTTAAAATACTAAAAGAGGCCTTACTACCTCCAGAAAAACTATTTAAAATTGAAGCAACTGCTGTTGTTGAAGTATTTGGTTCCAACATAGGAGAAAATGTCTTTACATCTATATAAGGTAAAGGTACAAAGCTCCCAACTCGAACTAAAGTAAGTAAACCAATGGTTAAAAAAAAACGTTGTTTAAAAGAGGGAGTATTTTTACTTCGTAGTTGTAAATTCATGAAAAAATTTAAATAAATAAATAGATATTATTTTTATAGTAACAAGTATTTTTTCCACAAAGATCTTCAGATTTTTTATTTCCCTAATACTTGTTCTAACGAAATCTGTCGTTTCTCCATAACTTGTTTAATTGTATCTAAACTTTTTAAAGCAGTTATAGTAGCCCTAGCATTATTTAAAGAATTATTAGAACCAAGTTGTTTTGAAAGAATATTTTTAATTCCAGCTAATTCTAAAACAATTCTTACAGATCCACCAGCAATAACCCCTGTCCCTGGGACAGCGGGTCTGATAAAAACTTTGGAACCACATTCAATACCAATTGTTGCATGTGGTATAGTTTTACCTTCAGCAATAGAAATAGTTATTACATTTTTTTTTGCATCAGTTTCAGCTTTTTTTATAGCGGTACTAACTTCTTCTGCTTTACCAACCCCAACCCCAACTTGTTGCTCCATATCACCAACTACAACTGTTGCTCGAAAGCTTATCTTTTTACCACCTTTTACTACCTTGGAAACTCGAGAAACTTTTACTACTCTTTTTTCCCAACTATCTGTTTTATTTTGAGTGGTCATAAATATGCTAAAAGACTTAATAAATTTGTATTTAAAAATTACACTAATTAAAAATTTAATCCAACTAATCGTGCGCCTTCGGCTAATTCTTTAATTCGGCCATGGTAAGATTTTTTTCCTCTATCGAAGATGATTTCTTTAATATTTTTTTCTAATAATCTAGTACCAATAATTTCTCCCACAACTTTAGATGCTAGTTTAGTAGAAGTTTTATCACACTTTTCTTTTACTTCTGGTTCTAAGGTAGAACAACTTATAATTGTGGTTGACGCAGAATCATCAATTACTTGAGCATAAATATGTTTATTAGAACGAAATACCGTTAAGCGTGGTTTAAGATTATTGCCTTTAATTCTTTTTTTTTCTCGTTTTCCCATAATTTATTATTTACCTGATTTTCCTACTTTACGTTTAATAATTTCACCTTTATATAATATACCTTTACCTTTGTATGGTTCAGGAGGACGTTTATTTCTTATTGTTGCAGCTAATTGGCCAACAAGCTCTTTATCAAAACCTGTAATAATTATCCCAACATTCTTCTCTACCTTGATATCAATACCTAAAGGGATTGTTATCAAAACTGGGTGACTATAGCCTAAATTTAAGACTAAATCTTTATTTTGTAATTGCGCCCGATAACCAACTCCTTCAAGCTGAAGGGTGCGTTCAAATTTTTGTGACACACCAATTACCATATTATTGATTAATGTTCTTGTTAAACCATAAAGTTGATTTGCAATTCTAGTGTTCTCATTTTTGTTGACATAAATAGTATTATCACGTAATTCAACAGAAATTAAGTCTGAAATTGTTCTAAAAAGTTTACCTTGTGGTCCTGAAACTTGAACAGTGTTTTGATTAATCTCAACCTGAACATTGGATGGTACCTTTATTGGTAATTTACCTATTCTTCCCATATAAATTTAAACCTTTATTACCAAATATAACAAATAATTTCACCACCAACGCCTAATTTTCTTGCCTTATTATTAGTTAAAATACCTTTTGAAGTAGATAATATTGCTATTCCTAAATTATTTAATACATTCGGTAAATTACTTTTATTTACATAGATCCGTAAACCTGGTTTACTTATTCTTTTAATGCCTGTAATAATTGGTTGTCTTTTTTGAGTATGATATTTTAAACAAAGCAATAAATATTTTCTATTTGATATCTCAATCTCTTCAAAATTCGAAATATACCCTTCTTCTTTTAAAATTTTTACAACTGAAAATGTTATTTTAGTATTTACTACTCGAACAATTTGATGACGAACCATATTTGCATTTCTAATACGAGTTAATGTATCTGCAATAATATCTGTGGTCACTATATTTTAATACTCCTTTTTAATCTGTTAATGGGAAACCAAATTCTTTTAGAAGAGCGATTCCCTCATTTTTTGTTTTTGCTGTTGTTACTATAGAAATATTAAGACCTTTTATTTGGTCAACATTTTCATAACTAATTTCTGGAAAGACCAATTGTTCTTTTAATCCAAAATTATAATTACCATTACGGTCGAATCCCTTTAGACTTAAACCTCTAAAATCTCTAATTCTAGGTAAAACTAGATGTATTAATTTTTCTAAGAACGCATACATTTTTTTACTTCTAAGAGTTACAGTTATCCCTAACACCATTTCTTCTCGAACTTTAAATCCTGCAATAGATTTTTTTGCTTTTGTTAAAATCGGTTGTTGACCCGTAATTAAACGTATTTCTTCGACAGATTTTTGTAGGGTTTTGTTATTTTGGCCATCTACGCCTAACCCACGATTCACTTGAATTTTAAGTAGTTTTGGAACTTGATGGTTATTTTTATAATCGAATTGTTTAATTAAATTTGCAAAGATTAAATTTTTATATAGGAGTCTTAAATTTTTTGACTTGACTTCATTATTGTTTATCATAATAAATTACTCCTCATAAAGTGATACGTTTGAGATATGAATGGGAAATTCAATTCTTTTAATTTCTCCATTTTGGCCCGGGCGTGAAGGTTTTATATGCTTAACGCCGATATTAATACCCTCAATAATAAGCTTATTATTTTGCTTGATAATTTTTTTAACAAGACCTGTTTTACCTTTTTCTTTTCCTGAAATAATTTTTACTTTTTCCCCGATTTTTACGTGTGATTTTAGTTGTAAAGTCGCTTTTTTTTTCATTTAAATAACCTCAGGAGCTAATGAAACAATTTTAGTAAAATCCTTATCTCGAATTTCTCGTGCAATTGGACCAAAAATTCTTGTTCCTTTAGGATTTTTATCAACATTAATAATAACAGCAGCATTATCATCAAATCTGATGCTTGTACCATCCTTTCTTGAAACAGCTTTTTTTGTTCTAATAACTACAGCTTTAACTATGTCTGATCGTTTAGTTAGCATATTAGGTGTTGCCTCTTTTACAACCCCAATAATAATATCACCAAGTCTAGCATATTTACGTCGACCTCCTAGGACACGAATGCACATGATTTTCTTTGCACCTGTATTATCGGCTACCGTTAAGTACGTTTGTGGTTGTATCATAATAAATTTTTAAAACCTTAATTAACGATTACTGCTTTATTTAATATCTCTTTAACTATCCAACGTTTCTTTTTACTTAATGGTCGACTTTCTTCTAAGAGAATTTGATCCCCAATATTACAACTCTCTTCTGGGTCATGAGCTAAATAACGCTTTGTTCTTACTATGACTTTTGAATAAAATTTATGTTTATAACGATACTCAACTGCAACAACAACACTTTTTTGCATTTTATTACTTATCACAATTCCAAGTCTTTGCAATTTAACCATACATTCGTCGTCCTTATTTACTAATTTTTTTAAATTCTTTTTGTAGTGCTAATCTTTGGCTTTCACTTTTTTTGACCATTAATAATTGTGCTAACCTATGTTTGCTATGCTTTATTTGATGTGATTTGAACGATTGTTTTGTTCCACGTCTTAAACGTAATCTAAATAATTCTTTTTTTACGTTCAAAATTTCATCTTCTAATTCACTGCTACTTAACGTTATAATTTCATCAATTTTTGGTAGACTCATATCAAATTTTAATTCTCTCGTTTAATTTATTTTTGTCAAGAATTTTGTTTTAATTGGTAGCTTATAAGAAGCAATTTGCAATGCTTCTTTTGCAAGTTTTAGAGGAACTCCACTTAATTCAAACAAGATATGACCAGGTTTTACCACAGCTACCCAATACTCAACTGCTCCTTTTCCTGATCCCATTCTGGATTCAGCAGCTCGAGCAGTTATTGGTTTATCCGGGAAAACTGTTATCCACAATTTACCACCACGCTTTGTGTATCTTGTTATCGTTCTTCGAGTAGCTTCAATTTGACGTGATGTTAACCAAGTTGGTTCTAAAGCTTGAATAGCATAATCACCAAAATTTATAGTATTTCCTCTTGAGGCTTTACCCTTTAATCTACCACGATGTTGTTTTCGAAATTTTGTTTTTTTAGGACTAAGCATTTTATTAAATTTTTAAATAATTTTTTTTGTTAATATTTCATTTTTAAAAAGCCAAATTTTGATTCCTAGAATACCATATGTTGTTTGAGCAGTTTTATATGAATAATCAATATTAGCACGTAAAGTTTGAAGAGGTACACGGCCTTCACGAACCCACTCTGTTCTAGCAATCTCTGCTCCATTTAAACGTCCAGCAATTTGAACTTTAATCCCTTTAAGTTCATCTTCTGTTCGATAACGTTTTAAAATTTCCCGAATACACATACGAAATGATACTCTTTCCTCGAGTTTTTTTACTAAAACGTCTACGAGTATACTAGCTTCAGTATATGGCTTTTTAATTTCAACAATATTAATCAAAACTTTTCTATTTTTTAAAAGAATACTAAGCTCTTGATCTAATGTTCGTAAGAACGCTCCTGATTTACCTACTATACGTCCTGGAACGACAGATTGTATTTCAATATATATTCTTTTTTTTGTCTCATCACGTTTAATAATTAGTTTAGTAATACCTGAATAACCAACTTTATTTAAAAGCAAAAATTGATATATATATTCACGAATTTTATAATCTTCTTTTAAAAAAGAAATATAAGAATTGGTTCCACTGTACCATAACGATCTATCTTCTTGTACGATTCCTAGCCTAAAGCCTAAAGGATGCGTTTTATGTCCCATAATTTAATCTAGTTTTAATTTTATTAAAAATTTATTTATCAATGTACTAATTAGTAGTTTCTAGAATTATGGTAATATGACAAGTTGGTTTACGAATCTGGTACCCTCTTCCTTGGGCACGGGGTCTAAACCTTCTTAAAACTGGACCTTGATCAGCAAAGACCGTTTTAACTACTAAGTCTTCTTTATTTAAACCATTATTATTCTCTGCATTTGTTGCTGCCGAATTTAAAACTTGCCAAATAGGTCCACAAGCTCTATAGGGCATAAATTGTAAGAGCATTAAAGCTTCTAAATAAGAACGACCACGAATCTGATCTAAAACACGTCGAACTTTATTTGATGATATTCTAATATACTTACTTACAGCTTTTGCTGTTTGTTTGTTTTCCATTTGTTTAATAAAGATTTTTTAATTTTATTTTCGTTTTAATCGTCTATCACTACTTTTAATATGTGAACGAAAGTTTCTAGTTGGTACAAATTCGCCAAGTTTGTGACCAATAATTTGATCAGAGATAAAAAGGGGAATGTGTTTTTTACCATTATAGACTGATATTGTATGACCAATCATCGAAGGAATAATCATCGATGAACGTGACCACGTTTTAATAGATTGTTTTTTACCTGTTTCATTCATTTTTTCAATTTTTTGTAGCAAATGATAAGCTATAAAAGGGCCTTTACGAAAAGATCGCGTCATAAATTTAGTTAGGGATAAAATTATAAAAATATTTTAAGAGAATATTTAATTTTAAGTTCTAGAACGAACTATATAGATATCACTATACTTTTCTTTTTTTCTTGTTTTAACTCCAAGTGCTGCTTTACCCCAAGGCGTATATGCTTTTGGTCGACCAATTGTTGCACGCCCTTCACCACCACCATGAGGATGATCACAAGGGTTCATTACAGAACCACGGACGGTTGGTCTAATCCCAAGCCAACGCTTACGACCTGCTTTTCCTAACTTAATATTATTATGGTCTCTATTGCTAACACTACCAATTGTTGCATAACAATTTTTATGAACAATTCTAATTTCCTTAGAAGGTAAACGTAATGTTACATAATCACTTTCTTTTGCTAAAATACGTGCTGAAGTTCCAGCTGCTCTCACAATTTGACCCCCTTTATTATGAGATAACTCTATATTGTGTATAGATGTACCCAAAGGTATCTTTTCTAAAGGTAAAGCATTTCCAATATCAATAGGAACATTTGGACCAGATACAATTTTGTTACCTACCTTTAAGGAATCTGGACAAAGAATATAACTTTTATCACCATTTTCATAATGAATTAAAGCAATTCTAGCGTTACGATTTGGATCATATTCAATAGCAAAAACTACACCAACAATATTATGTTTTTTACGCTTGAAATCTATCATACGATAGCGTCTTTTATGACCACCACCATGATGACGTGTTGTAATTAAACCTTGATTATTACGACCTTTTTTTCGATGATTTTTTCCGATTAATTTTTTTTCTGGTTTTGATTTAGTAATTTCGTCGAAAGAAGAAAAAACTGTGTTTCTTGTCCCAACAGTATAAACTTTACAAATACGAATAGCCATAAAGGTCTCTCCTCTTCCTCTTTATTTAATAGTTTATTTATTAGTTATTAGAAAAGAGATCAATTTTATTATCTTTCGCTAATTTAACGATTACTTTTTTATAACGTGGTCTAATGCCTGTGAATTGTCCTACACGACGTTTTTTCTTGGGTAAATTACAACTATTGATTTTAATTATTTTGACATTAAATAAAAACTCAATGGCTTTTTTTATACTAACTTTATCTAACCTCGGATCTACTAAAAAAGTATATTGATTATTTTCAAATAATAAATTTGTTTTAGAAGTTATAAGGGGATATTTAATCAAATCAATACTTGAACTAAAATTTATTCTAGCCATTATAAGTTTCCTCAATTAATTTTAAACTATCTTTACTAATAAATAAACGGTCAGAACTTAATAGTGTTTTTAAATTTAAAGTATCTGCACGCATTAAACTAATTGTTTTTATATTTCTAGTTGCTTTAAATAAGCTTGCTTCTATTTTTGGTACAATAAATGTTATGTTTTGAGAAAAATCTATCTCACACGTTTGGAATAGGTTAATGAAACCATTAGTTTTATTACCTAATGAGCTAAAATCATGATCTATTATCGTAATAACAGGTTCTTTTAATATAAGTAAACCTCGAACAGCTAATTGCCATTCTTTACGATTTAATTTATTACTATATGTTTTAGGTTTAGGTCCAAAAGAAACCCCACCTCCTTTCCATAAAGGTGATCGGTTCGATCCTGCTCGAGCTCGCCCAGTTCCTTTTTGTCTCCAAGGTTTACGCCCACCACCTTTAACTTCTGCTCTAGTTAAGGTATTTACAGTACCTTGGCGTTCATTTGTTCTTTGTGCAATATATGCACGATAAATAAGATAATTCGTTGTTTCTTGCCCTTCTTTTACTTGTAAAGTTAAAGTTACCTTTTCGTCAGTACTTTCACCAGTTAGAAGTTTCGTCGGAAACGTTAAAACTTTATCTGTTCTAAGATTAGAGTTTTCTGTTAAGCGTTTATAAAAGTCCAAAAATGTGATCATGATAAACCTCGTTTAATTAAGTAATTTAGTATGAAACAATAATATCTAATAAAAAATTCCAGGTTTCCTCGGTACGCTTCTTCACCGGTTCCTTGTCTTTTTATTCTTTGCAAAAAATGAATTTGAAAAATTAATGTGAACTAATAATATTTAATAAATTTCCAGGCTTTCCGGGAACATTCCCTTTTAAAATTAAAAGATTCTGTTTACCGTCAATACCTAAAATTTCTAATTTAGATACAGTAATTTTTTTTGCTCCTAATTGCCCTGCCATAAGCTTACCTGGGAAAACTCTACCTGGAGTAGTCCCTGGTCCAATAGATCCTGGAGCCCGATGGTTTTTTGAACCATGAGTCATTGGTCCACGTTTAAATTTATGTCTTTTTTGATTTCCGCTAAAGCCTTTCCCAATAGACTTTCCAGTAACATTAACAAAATCACCAACTTTAAAGTTATCCACTGTTAATATTTGTCCCAATGAATAATCCTTTAAATCTGCGACTTTATACTCACACAAGTGAAATAAAGGTGGTAACCCATTTTTTTCTAAATGTCCTAATTCTGCTTTACTAAATTTTGAAGTTGGTCCCTTTGAATAGCCAATTTGAACTGCGTCATAGCCACTAGTTTTTTCTGTTTTAAGTTGAGTGATAAAACAAGGACCAACACTAACTACGGTAACAGGCAAAGCTAGACCGTTTTTATCAAAAATTTGCGTCATCCCAATTTTATTTCCAAAGATTCCAATAGACACAATTATTTATACTCCAAATATATTTTTTATAATTAAATCAATATACTAATTATATTAATTAAAATGATCGACATATAAATATAACCTAATTTATTAATTTTTAGTCGATTGTAATTAAGAATTTTTATTCAATTTTATGAATTAATAATCTTGTCATTTTTTGTCTATGTCCGATTTTTTTACGATACTTTTTTTTCGGCTTCATTTTAAAAACAAGTACTTTCGGTCCTAAAAAATGTTTGCTTATTTTTCCTTTTACCAAAATATTTTGTAAGTAAGGTTGACCGATGTGTGTCGCTGTCTTGTTTTTAGCAAATAAAATTCGTCGAATTAAAATTGTACTACCAACCTTAAGGATCAATCTATTAAATTCAATAAATTTTTTAGGCTCAACCCAAAATTGTCGACCACTAGCTTCGATAATTGCATATTCCATTTCCATTAAACAATAATTACAAAACCTTAAGTAATAGTATTTCAAATTTCTGGATACCAATGTATTTAAATTTTTAGGAAGTTTAAAAGTCCAGGCATAAGCTATCTTCCCAAAGGACTCCTCCTTAAGTATTGTTACTGTGATAGTGTTTCACCATTGAGTTCGAAATGGATCAATGTGGTTCCACTATCCTTTAAACACCAAGACAATAAATTTTAAAGCTAGAAAAAAGTTCAAGTCCTCGATCTGTTAGTACATCTCAGCTTAA
>JAYJMJ010265496.1:0-13721 GCA_036873875.1 Laminaria ephemera | reverse complement strand
CTCATGGTGGCGAGCCTTGAGCTTATAATCGACTCCGCGTCCAACATGATACGGTCAATCAATTCTTTGCAGCGTGGGATATCGTCAATAAGCCCGGCGACCATGCCGCATGACCACGCACCTATATCCATCTCGCCGTCCATCATTACCTTCGGGTAGACTCCGGCCACTTCTTCCGCGATGTCTTCAAAAGCAAGCGCTTCACCTTTGGATTGTTCTGTCATAAGTACTCGCTCTACTGCTTCGTTATTTAAGACTCTTTCAGTGTTGCGTAAGGGGCGCATGATAAGACGAGTATCCAGTTCGGATGCGGCAACGATTGCGTCTTTCACGTTCTGATGAATTGGCGCTTCCGTGGTGCACATGAATCGTGTTCCAAGGTTCATTCCCTCTGCACCCATGGCCAGTGATGCAACAAGTGACCGGGCATCTGCCTGGCCTCCGGAAGAAACAAAAGGTATGTCCAGTTCATCGGCAGCACGTGGCAGCAATATCATATTGGGGATGTCGTCTTCTCCGGGGTGCCCGCCACACTCAAACCCGTCAACGGAAACGGCGTCGCAACCGATACTTTGTGCTTTTAGTGCGTGGCGAACAGATGTGCATTTATGAATGACTTTTATTCCCGCTTCCTGCAACGGAGGCAGCACCTGCGCCGGATTGCGCCCGGCCGTTTCTACCACGGTAATTCCCCCTTCGATTATCGCATTAACATAACCCCCGTAGTCGGGTGAGGTTACGGTTGGTAAAAAAGTAAGGTTTACCGCAAACGGTTTGTCTGTCATGTCGTGGCATCTGGCGATCTCATTAGCAAGGTCACCGGCAGTCTTCTGAGTGAGCCCTGTAATTGTGCCAAGCCCACCGGCATTTGACACCGCAGCAGCTAACTCTGCGAATCCAACGTAATGCATGCCACCCTGAATGATAGGGTGCTGGATATTAAATAGTTCGGTTATGCGGGTTTTCATCTGACGAGGTTCCGTCGTTGTTTGTGGGTGGAGCTTTATATGGTTATAAATCAAAGCGGAAAGTCAGGCTATTATTCGAACAAAGTCCAGCCTGCCCGGGGCGCTGTGCAGCGTGCAGGTCTATTCGTCTTCAAGGTGACTTATGTTCTTCCAGCCATGCAGCAGGGTTCTGGACTTTCTGCTAAATGCAAAAAAGTTACCCCCGCCCGATCCCGGTTGATCCATCTGCCGGGTGATTGGAATTTTTGATAAATGGCAAAGTAAAAGTGCCCCGACTGCGCCGTGAGACGAAAGCGCAATACTGCCTGTACTGGCGTCAGTGGTCAGAATTTTATCGATCGCTGTGACTATTCGCGTTTGTGCATCTTTAGACCGTTCCCATCCACGTACGCTTATATCAGGTTGCTCAAAGAACTCATCTGCCACTTGTTCGAACTCTGCTGAAGGCAGGTAACCCGTCGCGGTGCGATCATTTTCGTGCAGGTCGTCAACAACGACGTAGTCGATGCCCAGATGTTTTGAAAGGATGTCAGCGGCATCAGTGGCCTTTTTTTCGCCGCTTGAATAGATAGCAGAGATGTTCATCTGCGAGGCACGACGATTAAATGTGGTATGCCTGTCGTGACCGGTATCAGACAATCCCCACTGAGTGACAGGAATGGTCGGGTCGATTGTGACGTTGGCGTGCGAGATAAAATAGACAGTCTGTTCCATAAGGTATGTTAACACTGATACGTCGTATCAGACTTCTCTATACCCTTATTGCGTACTATGGTTTTTTTAACAGATGCAGGGCTGGTAAAGCTCATTGCGCCGCTTTACAGGACTGTGTCTGGCAAACCGGATGCAAACTCGTCGATTGGGTAATATTACCGGTTGAAGCCGTGATGCCATGTTTGTAGTATCGACAGTCAAAGTAGTATGGTGTAGTCCAAAGCCGGTTTCGTCAGTGGTTGTTTTTGTAGCGGGGAATCACGAGTTTTAGTTGGGTGAGCGTTGTACTCTGGATATTTGCGATGTATTGCTGTGCAAAAAGGTGTAACTAACTCTGGTCTTCCAGGTGTTAAGTAATCAGTTGTATTGAGTGTTTTTCTGCAAATAAAGGAACCCAGATTGTCAAAATCCAGTAATAAAAACAAGGTTGCTATTCTCGGTGGTGGAATCGGCGCGATCACTGCGGCTTTTGAACTAACCAATTCTGAACATTTGCGCCAGAAAAACGAAGTCACGGTATATCAACTAGGATGGCGACTGGGCGGAAAAGGCGCTAGCGGAAGAAGTGAAGTTGATGGCGCACAACGAGTCGAAGAACACGGACTTCACATACTCATGGGTTGTTATGAGAATTCGTTTCGAATGCTGCGACAGTGTTACAAAGAGCTCAACAGACCTGACGGCACTCCTTTGCAAACTATGGAAGACGCTGTAAAGCCGCAGAGTCTTGTAGTAGCCGAGCAGAAATTCAGAGACGAATGGTATCGCTGGAGCATCCACTTCCCGGAGGACAAATCGGCTGACGGCAGTGTGAAACTGCCCGGTGACCGTGACAGTCTGCCGGGTGCTTTAACCTATATGAAACGGCTCCTTCAATGGATAGAATCATGGGTGTTGCATATACAAAATAAAACGGCGTGTAGCAGTTCGGCACCTGACATTCATTCGAATTGTATTGAGGTGTGCCAACAGTTACATGGGCACATTACAGAAAATGAATTAAGACCAGAGAAGAATAAGGCAACTGCCATTCACGGCTTTGGTGAAGGGGCATTGACAAAACTACGGGCTGACTATCAGGCTCTATTAGCAGACATTGACGATATCGAAGTAGATCTGTTGCGCGTCTTTATGCTCATAGATCTGAGCTTAACATGCATCATCGGGGTCTTTAAATATAACCTGTTTTTTCACACCTATGACACAATCAACCACTTTGATTTTCGCGAATGGTTACTTGACTGCGGCGCGGCTCAGGAGACTGTAGATTGTCCGGTTATTACCGTACTCTACGAATTGATTTTCGCCTACGAAGGTGGCCGTGGTGTTGGTGATAACGTCGTACCCAACATGGAAGCGGGTACCATCATGCGAGCGCTACCTCACATGATGCTGGGGTACACCGGCGCTTTTATGTGGAAAATGCAGTCGGCAATGGGCGATACTATTTTTGCCCCCATGTATCAGGTTCTAAAACAACGTGGTGTGAAATTCAAGTTTTTCCACAAGGTAACAGATCTGCACGTGGCTGACGGTGAGTTGGTGGCTGTAGATGTCGTTCCTCAGGTCAAGCTCAAGCAATCCGATTATGAACCATTAATCCCCGTGACGATTCGTGGATACCAGAATCCCTTACCGGCATGGCCCAGCCATCCGCAGTACGATCAAATTGTCGAAGGCGATAAGCTTCAGGCTGACAACATCAATCTAGAGTCTTTCTATTCACCGTGGGTTGATACGGGTGAACCCCTGACGCTTAAAGTGGGTGATGATTTTGATCAGGTGGTGTTGGGAATTTCTATCGGGTCTTTTCCCTATTTGTGTTCCGAACTGATCAACAGTAATGCTGACTGGAAGAACATGGTTCAGAACGTCAAGACTGTGCAAACGCAGGCGGCTCAGTTCTGGTTAAAGCCTTCTTTTAAAGAACTTGGTTTAGATCAACCCGGCGCAGTTGTCGGAAACATATTTGAATCCCCGTTGGATACCGCCGCGGATATGTCTTATCTCATTGAAGACGAAGGGTGGGCGCCGGGTAGTGTCCAGGCACTTGTGTATTTTACCGGCCCAATGGAGGGGCCAGATCAGGCACCGCCCGCCAACACCGTCGGGTTTGTTGATAAATCCAAAGCACACAATGAGTCTGTGGTAAGAGACCTGTTAGATAACCATATGAAAGTACTATTGCCCGATTACAAGGGGGCTCATCAGATAGTCTCTCGCTATCAACGTGTAAACATCAGTCCATCTGAACGCTATGTAATGTCAGTAAAAAACAGTAGTCAATATCGTCTGGAAGCAGGGGACGCCAGGTTTAAAAATCTGGTACTGGCTGGTGACTGGACCGAATGCCGTATCAATATGGGGTGTGTAGAAGCGGCAGCCATCAGTGGAATGCAGGCGTCACAAAAATTGTGCGGGTTCCCGAAGAAAATACTGCTTTACCCTAATCGAATTCTATAAGCCGCTGGCAGGCACTTTCTAAGTATTTAGGCCTACAGTGGCAGGCTTCGAATGCGGAAGCATCGTATGTTTAAAAGGTTGATTGACTGTATGAAAGGAACGTCCAAAAAATTACCGGCGTATGTATCACGTGACGACGAGATGTCATTTCCAGCTCCGATCGTTGTCGAAAATGCCGTACTAAACTGCTTTTTCGTTAAGGTCGATCAAAGCCGCGTAAAAGCGTTGTTGGATAAAACCTTCACTGATCCTTCGGGCGGTAAAGTTAAGTATGTGCCAGTGTCCAGTTATGCCTTCGTGGTTCTTGGTGATATGTCGACTCTGTATTCGTCACAGGTTGATGTTGGCACAACATCAGAGAAGGAACTCACTATATGGATACTGGCCGCAGCAGTTGACCCGGATAATCAACATAAAATCGATCGCCTGGTTTTGTTTCCCGCCTATGTAATCGCAGATGATCCGTATTCCTTAGTGAGTGGTCGCGAAGCGTTGGGGTTTTTTAAGAGTTGGGGCCAGCTTACAGGGGTTGAGGGTGGGGGTAATCCACCGGATAGTTTAACTGTTTCGGTGTTCGGGCATAAAGTGAAAGGAGATCGGGCGGCGTTTCACGAGGTTCTGAATTTCTCACAAAGTGTACCGGTGGCAGAAAAATTCTCTGTTATCACATCTATCGAGGAGGCAATTGACTATCTGCTCAATCTAATCCGTGAAACAGAGGGGTTCTTTCATGGGGACTTTACACCGGAGTGGGTACTGTTCGAAAACCTGTTTAGGGACATGTGGAATAGGGAATTTCCTATTGCACTGTTAAAGCAGATCAGGGATTCATCAACGAACGGGGCGGTGTATCAGGCCATTCTGGAATCAGACTCCAAAATAAACCGCTTTGAGAAAATTCAGTACCTGGGTGAATACCAATGTGAGCAGCAATCAATTTTCAGCTTCAGACCGGACGAGTCTCTGGGTATAAAAACGGCTGGTGAATCTTTTCACGGGTTCAGGGTAGTGTTGGATTTCCAGATCAACGGCGGTAAGGAAATCTGGAAAGCGTAGTCGCAGAACAATCAAGGATCTGTCATGGGTAATCAGAAAAAGAAAGTCGCTGTATTGGGTGGTGGGATGGCGGCACTAACCGCTGCCTACCAGCTGTCGCAGCACGATGGCTATGAAATAGACCTGTATCAAATTGGCTGGCGTCTGGGTGGTAAAGGGGCCAGTGGTCGTAACCCGGATTTAGGAGAGCGGATTGAAGAACATGGTCTGCACGTCTGGCTAGGTTTCTATGACAATGCGTTCAGCACGTTGCGCAAGGTGTATCAGGAGCTTGATCGCCCCGCTGACGCACCGCTGTCTCGTATGTACAGTCCGGACGGGAAGGAGTCTACGCCATCTGGTGCACCCATGGATGCGTTCACTGCGATCAACTGGCTTAACATGCTTGAGACCACGCCCGATGGCACTCGCAAGCCCTGGCGGGTCGAGTTCCCGCAGAACGATCTGGAGCCTGGCTTGCACAATGAGATCATCTCGATGTGGGGGTACCTGGAACTATTTCTAAAGTGGGGCATTCGGGACCTTGCCGGTGATCTCTTTAAACCACCGGGTTGCATGCAGGTTTTCAAGTCGGTTTTTAAACGCAGAAAGCAACAGCAACACTTCACCGACAAGTTTCAAAATCTTGTAAAGCCGGAATCAGACGTCGAAGAAGTCTTGCGCAATAGAGGGGTAGATACCTTGCCCGTCACAAATCAAAGAGAGACAGCCTTGTGGCACCTGGCGCATCATTTACATGGAGGTCTGGGGCCTGATGTAAAGGACCATACTGAGAAAGATCACCATGTGCTTGTCTGGCTTATCCGCGAGGCTGTCAATGAGCGTTGGAAACGCATCGAAAAGACGGTCGAAGCAAATGACGATGAAAGACGACGCTGGTCTCTGAGTTATCTGGCATTGTTGTATTTTGCCGGTTGTCTGGAAAACAGAGTCTTGTACAAAGGCTATAGCCATCTGAATGATATGGATCTGAGAGAATGGTTTTACACCATTCAACTGGTCAAAGATCCTCTGGCGAACCGGCTCGCTATTGAATCCGCTCCGATGCAGGCACTCTATGATCTGGCCTTTCACTATGAAGACGGTGATACAAATAAACCCAGGTTAGCGGCAGGTATTGCGATCGAGATTCTGTCGCGCATGGTGATGGGCTACAAGGGGTCAATTCTCTACTTCATGAATGCGGGTATGGGTGACACTATTTTTACGCCGCTATATCAGGTATTGAAAAAGCGTGGGGTCAAATTCCACTTTTTTAACAAGGTGACAGAGCTCGGTTTGTCGGATGATAAAAAATCCCTGAAGACCGTCAAGATCAGCCGCCAGATTAATCTTAAGGATGACCACTACGATCCACTGGTCGATGTTAAAGATCTTGAATGCTGGCCTAACAAACCACTGTTTGATCAAATAGTGGAGGGTCAGGCACTAAAGGAATCCGGTGAGAATCTGGAGCACGCATGGAACAGCTGGACTGATACCGGCGGTGAAATAACACTCGATGCAGACAACGGTGATTTTGACCACGTAATACTCGGTATTACGCTTGATGCATTGCCCGAAATCACTCAACAGCTTACGCAAGCTGATCAGACAAAGTGGGGTGGAATGTTAACCGGCATAAAGACGGTACAGACCCAGGCCGTGCAGCTTTGGTTTAACGGCGATGCAGAGGCACTGGGGGTAGACAAGGTTCGCCCTGTAGTTGGCGCTTATGTAGAACCATTTTCAAGTATGACTGATTTCTCACATCTACTGGAGCGTGAGAACTGGGATTCCGGGGGGCCGAAGCATTTAATATATGACTGTGGGGTGTTGGAGCAGAAGCACAACGAAACACAGCCCGGGGCAAATAATAGGGTGAGAGAAAACGTAGTTAACTTTCTTGAAAACGATGCGTCTTTGTTGTGGCCGGAAGCAATCAGCCCAACAAACCCGACTGGTCTTGACTGGTCGGCGTTATATGCCCCCGATACGGTGAGCGGTGAAGACAGACTTGATCACCAATATCTGAGGGCAAATATTGACCCGACAGAACGTTATGTTTTGTCCCTTCCAAACACACTTAAGTACCGAATAAAAACAGACGAGTCCGGCTTTGAGCGATTGATTCTCACCGGCACATGGATTGATTTGGGTTTCAACATAGCCTGCATTGAAGCGGCAGTTATTTCGGGTATGCAAGCGGCCAGAGTGTTGACAGGCGAGCCGGGCCATATAGTAGGTGAGACTTACAAAGAACTGCTTTAGTGCGTGTGTTCGATTGTCTGAATGAATACTTGTCTGGAAAGGAAAAATGGCGAAAGAGTTTGCAATAGGTTTCAAAACGCTCAACGACGAGATAGCTATTGATGCGCTGTCTGTAGTGGGGGAGATCCCTGATTGGCTCACGGGCACATTAATCAGAAATGGTCCCGCAAAATTTGAATTTGGTGAACGTCGATATAATACGTGGCTTGATGGCATGGCCATGCTTTGCAAATTTTCATTTTCTGGTGGGCAGGTGTCATTTGCCAATAAATATATACAAAGCAAGACTCTGAAAAAAAATACTGAAACAAACAGTATTGCGGTGGCGGAATTTGCAACGGATCCCTGTCGCACAATCTTTCAGCGCGTTACCTCAATGTTTTTACCTGTTTTTACAGATAACACCAGTGTGAATATTGCGCACCTGGCGGATAAATTCGTGGCGATGACTGAAACATCGATTCCGATCGAATTCGATCCCGACACCCTTCAGACAAAATCGCATTTGAAATCAAGTGGCGGTGTGAAAGGAGAGCTCACAACGGCGCATCCTCAGTACGATTTTGAACACAAAGAAACCTGGAATTATACCACCAGTATGTTTGTGATCAGTCACTACAAGATCTTTAAACACAGTGATAATAACAATGAACGACAGCTGGTTGCCTCCATTCCCGTAACCAAACCGTCTTATATGCACAGCTTTGCGATGACAGAAAACTACCTGATATTGGCAGAGTTTCCATTGAGAGTTTGTCCAAGCCAGCTGCTTGTCGGGTTTAGCTTGTTAGACCGGCCGTTTATCAAAAACTACAATTGGCAACCAGAAGGAAAAACTCAGTTTCAGATCATCAGTAAAAAGGACGGCAGGGTAGTCGCAAAGTGTCAGAGCGACGCGTTCTTCGCGTTTCACCATATTAATGCGTTCGAGCGCGACGATGATATTGTGCTGGATATTGCGGCATTTGATGATGCTGAGATAATCTCTGAATTGTCCCTTGATCGCCTGTGCGGCGACCAGCCAGATGCATTGTCCTCTGCGGAATATCGTCGTTATATATTGTCGTTAAGCGGCGGTGATACAACGTTTAAAAAACTCAGTGAACACTCAATTGAACTGCCCCGTATAAACTATCGTTTCTACAATGGAAAAGAATACAACCATGCCTACGGTATCAGTTTCAGGGCGGATCTGCCCGGCGACTGGTTTAATCAGCTGATTAAAGTAAGTATCAAAGAAAAACAAACGTTGCTCTGGAGCGAGGAACACTGTTATCCGGGGGAGCCTGTTTTTATTCCCGCCCCAAATGCCGGTTCAGAAGACGATGGCGTTGTGGTGTCGGTGGTTTTAAACGCCACTGAAAAAACTACTTTTCTGTTGGTTCTGGATGCAAGCACTTTTCAGGAGCTTGGTCGGGCGGTGGTTCCTCTGGCAATTCCATTCGGATTTCACGGGCAGTATCTGCCGCTTATAAAACCGATGTAATGAAATCGCTAACTCTCTGGCTCAGTTTCGGGTAGACGACCTATGGCACCAAACTGATTCAATGACTCCCTGGCATCTGCCAGATAAGTTTGCCGGTCAGCCTGATCAGTACTGTGTTTTGCCAGCTCGCACTGTAGTAATGCCTCCTCGTAAAGCATGCCCATACGGGTGGCGTGTTTTAAACCGCTTTTCCAGGTGTTCAGTGCTTGCCCGACACTACCCGTTTGCACTTCCATAGTGCCTTTCCACAGTGCAGCTCGTGGGACACCAATGGTAAAAACGTTAGCGAATCGATTTAGATGATGCAGTGAGTCCTTCGCCATCTCCAGATCTGCCGGATCACTGGTCTGGTTAGCAAGGGAAATGTATAACTCTACGGTTGCTGAATACCCTTCTAATGTGTAGAAAGCGGTTGGCGGCCCTTTCGAAAGTCGATTGTACGCTTCAATTCCTGCCGCACGAGCATCATCGGTTTTTCCGAGCTGATAATTAACCCAGCCGAATATTCCATACAACCAGATTTCTTCTGCACGACCGATGGCAGGACCAAGTTCAGCCGCAGCTTGCAGCAACCCATGTGCGTCGTCGTAGCGTTGCTGGTGCACGGCAATTTCAGCTTGCTCAAGCAGTGCCCAGCCTTGTATCTGGATATCGTCATCACGGCGTCCAGCAACAAGTAACTGTTCTCTCAGCCGCAACGACTTGACTGCATCGCCGGTGGGATAGCACGTCAGTGCATTCATTGAAATGTTTTCATTCCAGCGTCGGTGATCGCCCAGCCGTTCACTGATTTCCATCGCTTCAACGCTCAGTTTATTGGCTTCCGGCCATCGCCCTACACCAGCCCAGGCAATGGCCACAAATTCTTTGGTCATAGCTATGTCTGTGAGTGGCGTATCTTGGGTGAGTGCTTTTGTAGCAAGACGCGAATACACTTTGGATAAGCGTTTTCGATTCATTATGGAGGTTGTGGTTGTAAATTGACCGTAGGCGAGGGTCAGTTGCGGGGAAGGGCCAACCTGTTCGGCAAGATTAAGGACATTCAAACTTGTGTACAGGTTCCTTATCGGATCATTTCCGTGATAGAAAATTTGCGTCAAGTGCTCGTACGACTTGGCGGCAATAAGATTTTCTTCTTTGGTTTCCTTATCTTTTACTGATCCCACAAAAACGAACGGCAACATCCGGTGCTTAAACTGGAGTTGCTTTTGCTGTTTTACGCCTTTGAGGATGCCATCCATGTCAACGGGCAGGGGTCTGTCCAGGTGCTGAAGTGACGCTTCCAGGTTTTCACGGCTGCCTTCCAGATTACCGGTTTTAAGATACGCCATGCCCAGATCGCCGCGGCGGCGAGCCAGTGCGACAGGTTCATTATAAATACTGTGTTCAATGCTCAGTGAATAGGCTTTTTCAATAAGCTGAATGGCTTCTCTAAAGGCCCCACGGCGCAGCGCCTGTGCGCCTGCCTTGTCCAGGCTTTCGATTGCTTTGTCATGTACTTCTGCATGTAGCCAGTGATGTGCCAGAACCGGGTAGTCGGTGATGCTGTCGTTTGCATGCTGCTTTTCGTATAACCTGGCAGCGTCCTGGTGCAGGTTTCGGCGTTGTGAAAATGTAAGCAGGTTATAAGCGACTTCCTGTGTAATGATGTGTTTGAAAAAATAGGAAGTGTCGAGCTCCTGTTGTCGCAAGCGCAGCAGATCAACTTCAAGTGGATTGTCGAGTTGTTCTTTGATTGAAGTTGTTTTGTCTTCTGATGGGTGAATGCCAGTTAGCTCGTCAATATTGAAAAACCGCCCGATAATACTGGCAATTTTTAAACTGAGTTGCGATGTCGGGGGTAGCTGATCAATACGGCTGATAATCACACCCTGTATTGTGTCCGGAAAGTTAATTGAGCCAATGTCGCCCTGATGTTTAATCTCGACCTGGCCGTTGTTAACAGCAATGAGTCCGTTATCACGCAAAGCAAAAGCGAGCTCTTCACTAAAAAACGGGTTACCGCCGGCTTTTTCGTGAATAAAGGTGGCGATGGTGGCGGGCAGGCTTTCAGCACCTAGACGATTACAGACAATTCCGTCGACCATATCAGGGTCCATATTATCGAGTGAAATTGTAGCGAAATCCGGTGACGCTTCCAGCAGTTGCATCTCTCGCGGTAGTGATTCCATCGGTCTGGTGGCAACTACCAGCAATAGTGGCTTTACTTCCTCACTCGACTTGGAAAGCAGGCTCCACGACGCTGAATCCATCCAGTGTGCATCTTCCATCACGATCAGCAGCGGTCGCTCCGCCGCAGCTTTGCGCAACAGTCCAGTCAAGAGCGACTGAATGTTAAAGGCGCGCAGACTACCCGTCATCTGTCGGGTTAAGTCGGTTTCCGCAATAGACACAGGTAGCACCACACTGAGTAGCGGCGCTAAGGGAATAAGGTCAGGATCATGACCAAGTATGTGGCTAATTAGTGTATCGTTTTGTGATGTGTCTGCGGTAAGTGCATCGGCATACAGCGCGCGGAAAACCGGCCGCCAGGCATGGTACGCCGTGTTGATTTCAATCGCGTTGCCCGCTCCACTCAGGCATCGTATTTTGGTCGCATCATGATACTCGATGAGATCGGCCACCAAGCGTGACTTACCGATACCGGGATCGCCCTGGATTTTTATAATTCGGCGGTTATGCTTTGCAAGTTCTGCAAGCGCATCAGACAGTTGCTTTTGTTCGGTAACCCGTCCGATAAGCGGGGCGTGATTCTGCACTGGTGGACCTCCACCGTATTGAACCAGCTTTTCGCCTCTTAGTGAATAAAGAGTGATTGGCTCGGCAAAGCCCTTAAGGCTGGTTTGTTCAAGCGCCTGAAATTGATGGCTGTCTGCAGCAATTGATGCGACCGCTGGGGTCACCAGAATCTGTCCGTCTGTTGCCTTGTCCATCAGTCGTGCACACAGGTTGACGTCCTCGCCATTAATACCATAGGTATTTCTGTCTGGTCCGCCGTAAGCACCGGTGTGAACGATCCCCCGACTGATCCCTATCCTGATGCTATGAATAAAGTCCAGTTCCGGCGGAAGAGTCTGCATGTCTTTTGAGGCGGCAATAGCACGCACTGTATCGTTCTCATGCAACACCATAGCGCCGAAAGCAAGCTGGCAGTAACTCCCTTTGTCTCCGATGTTCAGAGACAATAGAAGGCCGCCATAGCGCGCGGCAATCCGTTGCAACCATTGAACTACCTGATCAAGCTTTTCAGGTGAGCGCGGGTCGTTGTCGTAGTCAATGCCAGAGAAATTAACAAATAACGGGGTGACCGGGCGTAGTCCGGCAAGAAACTGTGCGGGTGCATCAAGCAGTCGCTGGTAAACAGGTTTGTGTAACCACTCACAAGTGACGTCATCAGAAAGTTGTGGCGGCGCAGGCCAGTGTTCTTCTGCCACGTCGCTGATCAGTGAATCCACAACGGCAAATTTGTCGCTATTATCACCGGTGCGCCAGTTGCGAATGCTCAATTGATCGCTGAGCACTCGCACAATTTCTGCACCGACAATAACTTCCCCTTTTTCCAGCTGCTGCTGAGCATCTGACAGACGTTCAAGTAGGTAACCCGCCAGAACATCGATCCGCTGAATGGATTTGTCGCCGACAACAAAGCGGCGTGCGTCCCCGCAGACAACGGCAACCTTTAAGCGCATTGATACCGAACTGGAAGGCGTAATTTGAATGGTTTCGAACTGACGCATTGACTCTTGCATGGCCATGGCACAGGCAGTGCCCTTTGAGCCGTCGTCCTGGTCGAACCAACAGGTTATCGCGTCACCGCCGAAAACCACGACGCTGCCATGAAATTGCCGGACATTATTTATCAATGCGCTGAAGACGCTGTTTATCTGATCGTTAAGTTCTTCTGGTCCGCGTTGTGAGCCCATTTCCCTTGCGAGGGTGGAAGTCAGCGGCGTAAAGCCTGAAATATCTGCAAAAAGTGCCGTGCCGCTGGTGAGTTCGGGCAAGGGTTTGTTTTCGGATATAGAAAACTGCCGATCAATGGCGATGTAAGCGTTCAGATTTTCCCCCGGGGACTACAGGTAGTTAGCTTTTTCGTGTGTGTACGCTGTAAATTTTGTTGCCGTACTTTCACAAAGATACTGTATCAACCTCGGCAATCTACTTGAGGCAGGCGCGCGCCGTCAAGTGAGGGCAAAGTATGCATCTGAGATGTCGGTTGTTGCCGAGGTGGGCGATTCGCGATGGGACTGTTCCAACGGAGCCAGCCATTTTGATCGGCCCTTTACTTAGCCGGTAGTGCTTCCAATGACTATTGCCGGTGGGCGGGGCAGAGCGATATACGCTCGGTGGCTGTAGTACGAAACGAAGCACGACGCCGGTAATTGATACTCAACTTAACAGTGGTGTATCAGTTTCTGAACAATCACCATTGAAAGTTTACGCATCAATATTGGGTCTGTTCAGGGGATGAAGTCTCGTTTAAAATTTGTGACCCGGGAATATGCAGGTACGTTGTAAATATGCTCCAATTTTTTAAGGGTTTCCACAGTACGTCATTCGCTCAAAGTTACGAGAGCAGGGCACTGATGAGAAATCCCCAGCTATATCAATCGATGAGGTAACGTAGTGTCAATAACGATTGAAAGACCAGCCGATAGCGCATCGGATCTTGGTGTTGGCCTGGTGGAATTTGCACAGGGCTACGAAAGCGAAGCCGGCGTCGCGCCCGAGTACCCGCTTCTTTATCTGCCGTCTGCGTTTATGTTATCGGCCAGTCTAAGTCA
>JAYJMJ010265489.1:0-13724 GCA_036873875.1 Laminaria ephemera | reverse complement strand
TCGACTCGCGTCGAATTGTGCTTACCCACGCTATGAAGCGCTCTCGGCAGTTGGTGTCTCAAAAAATAAAAATCTCCATACCGAGATTCGAACCCCTGACTCCAACCTCAGTAATCTTCGAGGGTAACCACTTGACCACCGGGGCGACCGGCTATAGAAACATGTGGTATGCAGTATAGCGAACGGCGTTATTTTGTTTAGTCGTTGTTCAAGTGATCCAGCATTTGGTGAAGGCACCGCCTTCTCCACTTCATCAAGAAAACCAAGGGAAGCCCACGAACAAGGAACCTATGGCAACTTAGCGTAGATGTCGTTCCGATATAAATCCAGTATACTTTCGTAAAGAAATGCTGCTGTGGTACCGGTGTCTCTTCTATGACTCGCCGCCAACCACTTCCCAATCTCCCTTGTTAAGGGTTCCCCTCGACGCGGGCTACGATAGAGGTAGCGCTTTTTGCCTGAAGAGGTTTCTGAATGACGGGGCTCCTTAACCCATAATCGTCCAATATTTCATTCCCTTTTTGCAATATTTTTCATTGTATACCTAGGCCATGGGGCTGTTCATCGTTGTATTTAGTACTTTTATTTTTCTTCAAATCGGCTCTAGGGAGAAGTATATAGAGCTCCCCACGTGAGGGGCCTCAGAAACATAACGTTGCACCTCTATCGTAGCATGAGTCCCTCCCCGGTTATTTTTTTGCTATTTTTCCACCCCCCGACTATGTGCAGCATGGGCGTCGACGTCGATCGCTCATCAACCTTCCCATAAAGGTAAACAAAACCAAGGGAATCCATAAAATGTCCTTTTTTGCCTTGGCGGTGATGATGGAAGACGCGGGATAGTTATAAAAAGGACGACATGTGCAGATTTTCTGCGGTATTGAGGGTGGTACACGTTCCAGCGATATATCTTGTATGCTGTTGTCGAACGGTGATGATGTCTCAGGAGAAGCAATCACTGATCACGCGACCCAACACAAAGCATCCACAATCTGCATATATATATACATATATATATATATATATATATATCTCCCCGCCTGGCTAAGTGACACCCGTCTCATAGCACTTGAGGCATTTCTCGAGTGGTCGGCCTACGCATTGCTTCCTACTGTCCATACCCCCTACGCTTGCTGCGGTAGAGGTGCACCTGCTTTTGGTGCTACGATACAGGTAGCACTTTTTGGCCCTTTTTTTTTTGTTTCTGAGCGACGGGGCCTTCCTTAACCCAAAACCGTCGGGAAGTCATTCTTGTTTTTTTGCAAAATGAGTTTTATTGTATACCTAGGCCATGGGTTTGTTCATCGGGTTGCATTTTTTTTGGTTTGCTCAAACACAGATTGTGGGTGAAGTACAGAGCTCCTCGAGTGAGGAGCGTCAGAAAAAAAAACTGATGCTCCTCTATCGTAACATGAGTCCCCTCGCTTGAGGAGCTCTATGCCTCACGCAAAACCTGGCCTCGAGAATAACAGACGAAATTTCAACTTGATGAACGATGTCGTGGCCTAGGTACATGTGGAGGCGTACGGCAGGCTCAACTGGTATTTTCAACTGGTATTTCAACGATATTGGTAGTTTCTCAGTAGGGGAGCCTTGTGAGACAGAGAATGAGAGAATCAACGGCCCCAAAAAAGTGATACCCCTATGATAGCCCGCGTCTATGTCTATACATGCGTGCTACTAATACTATTACCGGGGAACACAGTAATCAGGACCAAATTTGGCTAGCAAAAACAGCGGAATATATAGGTTTTTGTGTATATCGTAGGTCCTGATTACTATGGTCCTCTGTGATACTAATAATACGGTAGAGGTGCACCTGTTTTATCTTTTTCTCCTGACACGAGAAGACGCATGCTACTAATAGCACGGTAGACGTGCACCATTTTATTTTCTGAGGCTCCTCACTTGAGGAGCTCTATATACCTCTCCCAAAAAAAACTGATTTGGGGGAAAATAAAAGGGCTACCCGATGAACAATCCCATGGCCTATAGGTACACAACTTAAAACTATTGCAAAAAACAAATTGTGACATTCCGACGATTTTGGGTTAAGGAGCCCCGTCATTCACAAAACGCTTCAGCCAAAAAGTGCTATCTCTATCGTAGCACGTGTCATATGATACATGCCACGGTAAAGGTGCACCATGTTTTTTCTTCATCTCCTCACATGAGGAGCTTCATACTTCACCCAAAAACGTATTTTGAGTAAACTGAAAGTGCAACCCGATGAAACATAAAACCCATGGCCTAGGTATTAAGAAGCATTCATGTTGCAAAAGAAGAAGGACATTCCGACGAGTTTGGGTTGAGTAGCCCCATCTTTTTTAAAACAAAATTGTCCGAAAGTGCTACCTCTATCTGTAGCACGCGTCAAACACAAAAACTTCACAAAAAGTAATAGTGCAACTCGGCGAACGATCGCATGACCCAGGCGGAAAGCGAATAATATCGCAACACAAGAATGGCATTCCGACAAATATTGGGCTAAGGAGTTCCGCAATTCAGAAAACAAATTGGCAAAAAAAGTGCTACCCCTGTCGTAGGTTGTGTCTCTAACCACGCCTTTCCAAAACAACCACTGCTGTATCTCTCATGCAGATCTGTTCCGACTTCTGTTCCGGCTACGAATATCTCGGTCTAGAGTTTGGAGGCGAGGTGAGTGGGTGTGTGCATGCGTCTTTTACCAACCGCGTCCGATCGATGTCGCGTTTCTTACTGAGCGTTTGTCCTCGACAGGTTCTCAAACGGTAAAATTGATTGCGCTAGAGGATCGCTGCTACGGCAAGGGAGGAACGTTTTGGGCGTCGACTCTCATCGGCTCGAGACCTCCCGCGCGAGTCTCTTCCCCAGCTGTTCGGAAGTCCCACGCTATTATGCTTTCTTTTTGTCGCGACATGTTCAGCCATATAGTTAGTTGTTGCCCTCGCGTGCTGGAGTAAAGAACAACACCGCTCGCGATAGCGGCTTCAACAAGGCAGTGAAAATAGGGCTACCCCCGCTACCGTAGCTGGGGTCAGAGATGCGTTTAGCCAGTGTGTCCTCGGCATATCTCAAACGGAAGCTTTGATTGCGACAGGCGGAGTCCCTCGACTGAGGGGCTACCCGGCATTGCTAGATTCAATGTTTACTTCATTATATCAATTGTTTAGTCCCTAGCCCATGGGTTTGTGTGTCGCGCTTAGCTTTCAATTTTTTCTCCAAGTCGACGGTTGGGTATCATGACTCTGGCGTAAGTGCGCTATCGTTTCCAGCATTTCGTCCGCACCCTTCACCACCGCAGTTCAATGCATGCAGTGCTAATCCTGTCTCTAACGCCAACCCTACGCAGTGTTTCTGTGGAACTGCTGGGGAATTCGAGTTTAACCCCATGGTCAGCATGCAGTGCGACCTCTCCATGTCCTACCTGTGCACCGGCGACCCCAGCGCGGCCTGCGGCGGATATAACGCTATCAGCGTTTACCAGAGGACAGCCTACTCGCTGGTCGGGTGCTTTAAGGATGACCAAGATTCCAGGATAATGACATCCAAGGGTTCAGCCCTCTTCATGTTCGCGGAGGCAAGGATGGACACGTGCTACTAATAGTACTAATAGTACTAATAGTACTAATAGTAACAGTACTAATAGTACTAATAGTACGGTAGAGGCGCACCATTTTTTTTCTAGGGCTCCTGATTTGAAGAGCTCTATACCTCACCAAAAAACGTATTTTGAGTAAACTGAAAGTGCAACCCGATGAACAAACCCACGGCCTAGGTATACGAAAAAGGCATATTGCAAAACAAGAATGACGTTCCGACGATTTTGGGTTAAGGAGCCCCGTCACTCAGAAAACAGAATAGCCAAAAAGTCCTACTTCTACCGTAGCACGCGTCCGGTATTATTACGGGGAACCATATTCTAGTAATGAGGACTAAAATTGGTTAGTAAAAACAGTGGAATATGTTCGTTTTTGGGTATATCGTGAGTCTTGATTGCTATGGTCCTCCGTAATAGATACTGGTACAATAGAAGATGGCATTGGAATATGCTACCCATACTATTTAGTGGAAACAGCAACCTCAAAACGAGGTTTACGATTGGATGCACACGTTTCGTAACGATATCTGGCTTGTCTTGATACAGTACTGCTCCACATCGAGTGAAGCAACGCCGTCGCCCATCGAAAATGTCGTCCATCCTCGTCGTGTGTTGTTTTTTGCTTGGTGTTGGCCGCCAAAATGAATACACCTAGACTATACTGGGAACCTATTACGGGGGGACAGGATCATAGTATTGAGGACCAAGTATTTTTAGTAAAAAAACTGGAATATATACCAAGTAGTATTTTGTGTATATAGGGGGTCCATATTACTAAGGTCCTCCGCGATAATATGTTGTTTCCCTCGCGGGTATACATGGTGCAAACCACGCGATTGCCCTGCATTCCCCTGCAGATCTGCCACAAGCGGTGCAGCGATGGAATCAACACGCACTTCGGCATGCAGTACGCCACGGAGGTAAGCCCTTTCTAGAATACAACAATGAAAGCATTATATCTTGATCCGGATACTACTGAAAATGTTGTAACACACGTGCTACGACAGAGGTAACACTTTTCGGGCTAAAACCAAATGTGACTGGAGGGGTTTTCCAACAGAGAAACAACCCAACATCGTTGGAATACCTTTTGCGTTTCACAAAATTAGTGAAGAAGCCTTCGGTTGTCGGTGCACAGTGGGTATAGGGGCGGCCAAGGGTTGGGCCGGCAGCGGTACCTGGAATGCTGTTGTCCCAGACTGGCCCGGCGGCGGCTGGAATGTTGTGGTCCTAGACATCACGGTGGACGTGTAGGTCGGCTCGGCCCGCGGCGGCTGTGCCAGCGAGGTGACAGGCGCCAAGGTTAGCCCAGGGGGTGGAGCGGACGGCTGCGATTGGGCCGTGGTGGCCGCGGTCGGGACTGCAGCCGCTTCCTATTGGTTAAGCGTAGGCTATAGGTACTAAAACGAAGAGCCTCGGAACGTTTTGGTGCTACCTCTACCGCAGCATGCGTCGTAATTCCGTTTCAGCAGGCGTTTCTACCGGTCATAGAGTGTTGTGAGTACTGTAGCTTAGCATTGTTGACGGATACAAAAAGTGTTCGGTTTCTCACGCGATTGGATAGCTTTCTCACGCGATCATCGAAACGATCACGTCGCCAGTGTGCTCGTCAAGGACCGCTTCTTGGTGTTTTTGTTTGGAGCGAATTCAAGTTTCTACCCTACGCGACGCCAAACAATATGCAACGTTCACTCTTTTGTAAGCAGGTGTTTTACGTACTTAACTCCATTCGAGATAGCTGAAGCCCGTTTTCAGTTGAATTTATATTTGATTCTGCACACGGCGTAGGATAGCGACTCGCCCATGGCATGATGGTCCATCGACTGGATGATCGTAACGAGTACATCGTCGATGAACTCGAGCAAGCGCCGTTTGTTCGTCGCCACGTCCGCAATCGAGTAAGTGCGTTATATTTAGCAGTGGTGTACGGTACATCTTCCTGCTGTACGTCAGGTGCGCATTGCACGAAAAACTATGGTCGACTAGCGGCGTAAACAAACAGCCGATGAAAAAGAACCAGCGAAGGACAACGATTCGCTCACAGTCATGCCCTATTCAAATCGTTGTCCTGCCCGGAGCGTATAGCAACTGCACATAGAGTTGTATGAGGTGTTCTTCCGGGATCTGGAAAAGCAACTGTAAAGCAAGTGGCGGTGCTGGTGGTGGTGGTGGTGGTGGTGCTGGTGGTGGTGGTGGTGGTGGTGGTGGTGGTGGTGATGGTGGTGGTGGTGGTGGTGGCGGCGGCGGCGGCGGTGGTGGTGGTGGTGGTGGTGGTGGTAGTGGTGGTGGTGGTTGCGGTGGTGGTGCTTAGAGCCCAAACATTCCCCAGTGTTAGCGAGGTAAAAGCCGATGTGGATGTTGCATCATTTCACACCGACTGGCGCGGCTTCCATGAAAAGCGTGTTAATATGTCGACACAACTCCCTCTGTGCGCATTGTTTTCGAAACCCAATTTTACAAACATGAATGTGAACATTTATCGTGGCAGTGCTGGTGTGGTACCAATTCCAACCTTACAAAGAATGGAGAAGTCCTAGCATCGGACGAGTGCGACATGCTGTGCGCGGGCACCATGAGTGGCGAGTCCTGCGGTGGGAGGTACACCATGACCTCCTACGAGATCCAACACCAAGTGCCCGTTAAGCCGAACTACGTCGGGTGCTACGAGGACGGGTTAATCCGGGCGATGAACAAAGAGGGAAAGCACGTCACCGGAGACATGACCAACAAGGTCAGTGTTTACACAAAATAATCCATATACTAATGTTGAAACCGACGAACGTCGTAAAACGAGCCAAAATGGCACTTCTAACCTATTTTTTTGTGGGTTGGGTTGGCTTTGGGTTGCGACGTTCGCCGGTTTCAATACTACTATTATACTTTTTTCCTACCCAACTAAATTTGGAATCCCGCAAGCACCCGAGTATATAACGCCTCCCGTAGCATCTCCCTCGAAGGTGGAGGTTAACTAATGCCTTGAACCTGTGTGAAGAAATTATCATACAACTCTATGGTAAACAAATATATTTGCCTTTCCTGTGTGCGTCTACTTCGAGCAAAACAACGCGATAGTCTTAAGCTTACACCGGGCGATAAACGCGGAAACAAACCAGGTCACCGGAGACATGACCAATGAGGTCAGGTTTTATAGCAGTGTCTAACGCTTACGATAGTCCCGTGCATTTCCTGTGTGATTAATATTACGGAGGGCCATAGTAATCTAGTAATGAGGAGTAATCTAGTAATGAGGACCAATTATGGTTAGTAAAAAATGTGGAATATATAGGTTTTTGTGTACATCGTGGGTCCTGATTACTATGGTCCTCCGTAAATTAGAATGATTTTCAATTACGCCAGCCAGCTGTTGAGTTCGACCAGTTGAGCGGTTGATACTCAACTTTGCAAGCCGCGCGATACTACCTCGGGCGCGCGTTTTTACGGATTCAATCCTCTTTAATAAGGAAACATTTTCTTTTGTGAAAGTCGTCCTGTTGACCCTGGTACTAGCTAGCACTCAGGGGTGTCACCGACCTTTATCCTTCATGAGGACATGCACACCCCGTACGTAGCGTGCGCGATCGAGAAGTATCACACGCAGCTTGCGAAGATGGGTGCCTTCGAAGTCCTCGATCTCACGGCTGAGGTGCCTTTTTTAATTTTTATAAAAACAACCAGATGAATTCCCTGGTCCCCCTGTTCCATTTTTTTTAGTCTTTTCCGGTTGTTAGTGCGTCCTTGCATCAAACAGGAGGGATCACCGCCCCCACTCCCAACTAAAAAATACTCAACAGTACCAGGGCATATTATATGATACTCCCGGCAAAAAATGCTCAACAAAATAGTACCCAGGGTACCTGGTACATAATAATACCTGGTCAATACCTGCCGGTATATATATATACGCAAACTCTTTTGACATCTTAAAACCTGGTATATTTTTACTCGAGACTCTTAGCAACATGTTACTCCGCAGGTAAAAATCAACATGTACGGGGGGGACTACTGTAACTCTGCAGGTAAAATTCAACACAGACCTGGGAAGTACACAACAAGCAGGTACACCTTCCTACCATACTTGTTTCACGCAATTTTGCTATGCGGTTCAAACATGTTACTCTGCAGGTACAATTCCACGTACCGGGGAACCACAGAACAAGGAGACACGCCCTATGTACCAGGTACCATACAGTGGGGGGCTTCCAATAGTACCGGTTGAATAGTGCCACTGCCCTCTATAGTGCCGGTATAATCGCTTGGCACGGCTAGAACTCACTATTAAGTATATCTTAAAAGTAACCCTATTATTCCCAATAGTGCCGGTGCCCTGAAAATTGCCGGTATATTGGGCTGGCACTTACAGGCACTATTGGGAACCTCCCGCTATTGTACTTGTTTAATAATGCATTTTTTACTCTGTGGTTCGAACATGTCACTCTGCAGGTACAATTCACCGTACCCGGGAACCACACAACAAGCAGCCATGCCCTATCATACTTCTTGGACGCAAATTTGCTGTGCGGTTCAAACATGTTACTCTGCAGGCAAAATTCAAAACACACCGGGAAACTACGCAACAAGCAGACAAGCAGACACGCCCTAGCATATATATTTAGCATTATACTCGTTTCACGCAATGCTGCTGCGCGGTTCAAACGTGTTCTCTGCATCAGGGAAAATTAAACACGTCACTGGGGAACTAGCTACTACACAACAAGCAGACACGCCCGACGCCCGCCCTATCATACTTGTTTCTTCACGCAAAATTGCTGTGAGGTTCCCTAAACACACTGTTCTGTTGTGGCCCTGTTACACACTCGTACGTTGCCTGAACTACTTTCCTGAGCTCCACTCCACCCCACGCCGCCCCGCCACCGGCCGGCTGAAAAGGATTATATTTAACCACCACCCATTACCTACCAGGTACGTGCTAGCTTGCCCACGTCGGACAGATGAGATATCTATTGGTGATCTGTTGTCTTTCAGCGAAGACAGATCCTTGGTCTATTTGATCTGCATGGTCTGTAGATCATGTTGCCGGGTGGGAGCCGGATGATCTGAATGATCTATGTTTCCTGGGCTGGATCTGTACTACACCGATCCTGCACAACACACTATGGCGACAGGTGTAGGATCTAGATGATCTAGATCGTCATCTGCCCTCATCTGCCCAATGTGTGCTAGCTTGTCTCCATACGATGCATAGCTCTACAAGAGAATGCCCTCGTCAGAAGTCAACAAGAAGCCGAAACTCTCCCACCCATTCCACTAGTGTTTGGAAACATTTTGTTACAGTCGTGGTCCCACGTTGGTGCGGTACTCTTTAGTGCGGGGTCCCAGTTTATTGCGGTAGAAATCGCTTGTCGCGACCTTGTCCTACAGAGTACCACACTATCCCGCGATAGTTCGGGGTCCCACTTTAGTGCGGTTAGTGTCATATGGCAAGGCACCGCATCAAAGAGGGGCCACGACTGTATGGTGCCCCTCCTCTGCCTGCGATTCGTCGACCACGGCCGTGCATGAAATGAGTACACCCTCCCCCCTTCATGCGACTCGCCGAACACCTCACGGCGCTTTGCGGTTGGTGCAAGCAATATCTGCCTGGTCGGTGAAAACCCGACGTGCTCCGTCCCGACATTGCAGGGATGCGTGGGTCTTATGATCTGACAGACTACAACCATGCATGGGAATGGTAACACCCCTCCCCTACCTACGTACTCTTGAGCTTGTCTCCATACTCGTACGACGCATTGCTCTACAACACCCCCCCCCACCTACGTACTCTTGACCTTGTCTCCATACTCGTACGACGCGTTGCTCTACAAGAGAATGCCCTCATAACAAGTCAACAAAAATCCTTGGCCCTATCACCCATCCCACTAGTGTTTGGAAGTTGTATGTTACTCCCCACGACCTACGAAGGTATTCGTGAGCTTGTCTGCATACAACGCATTGCTCTACAAGAGAATGTGTTTGTAGTGTAGGAAGCCCACAAGAAACCCACTTATTATCTACCTCACTAATTTCGCTCCCCGATCGATCCCGCCCCACTGCTTGCGGTACTCTACCCAAGAAACAAAAATCCCAACCATCCCACAAAGAAGCTTTCGTTTCCCCACCTATCCCACTGTGATAGTGCTGTACTTTCATTTCACCCTCCCATCCATCCCGCTCGTGTTGATGTAGTCCAATCAAGAAACGAAGCCCAAACATTGCACAAATAAACCTTCGCTTTCCCATCCATCCCACTATCATTAGTGCTGTGCTTTCTTCGTCGTTTGGTCCATTCCGTCTATCTACGAAAGAAAGCCCAACCATTGTGCAAAGACACCTTCGCCCTCCCACCCATCCCACTAGTGTATTGCTGTACTTACGCCCTTCCGTTCATTCCACTCTACTGCCGTAGTCTACTCAAATAAGAAAAACCAACCATTCACTCTTCTTGACCTTCGCTCGAACAATTGCCGAGTTCAGTGTAAAAATCCAGGGCTATTCATGGGTCGGCTCACTTCTCGCGGGTCGGGTCGGGTCGTGACCCGACCCGTGAGTGTTGAAAACTTCCTGACCCGACCCGGCCGGTGAGAATTCGAAGACCTCCTGACCCGACCCGACTCGCCCAGCGAGATTTTGAACACCTCCTGACCCGACTCGACCCGGGTCAGGTCATGACCTATGCAAAGCCCAGGTAAACATGCTCTCCCAGTTTCCACTGGTGAATCTTTACCCCACCTTCACTACCAGGATTTCCACCCTTCTACTATAAAAAGCCGCGAAGAAACTCCAACCCTACACCAATTCCAAGTTGTTTGTCCCAGAAATGTGGGAGCGGAGGTTACACAACAAAAAAACAATCACACACACACGTTACGCTACCTTACGATACCTCCCCTATTGGAATGGAACCATCTAAAAATTATCAAACTTGGCCGGCTCCCAAATGAAGGACCTCTACTCGTACGCTGGTATGCAGCCGCACCCGCCATATCGGCTCTATAACAAACCCCCGGAAACCGCACTTATGCGCAGTTGCACCGAAAGTTTTGCTGGAGACCTCTCATAAAAAACGATACGTATATGATAGCTCACACAGCAGTAGCAGCAGAAGCAGCAATGAAAATGGCGAAGGACGGTGTCCAAAACACAAAACAAAAACAAAAAATAAAGTAAAATGGTTCGTTTCATTTCACGAACAACAATGGTGGGGGGAAGAAAAGGTAGGCAAGACCACTTTTTTACCTGTAGTAGTGTTGCCCGTCAAAACTGCTGCTACGGCGACATAAAAAATAAGCTACATGGTATGATATGATGCCGCACCCTTTTGACTTAAAAGATAACTCGCACTTTTGACTAAAGATAATACTGTACGGCAGTTACGGCCGACCGCGCCCGCCTAGCCCGCCCGCCCCTCCTTTGAGAGAAAGCGACCGTTGTAGACGCCATCCACGACAACATAAAACCCTGGCATGAATAGTGCCACAAACGAGACATGCGCCGCGTTCGTTCATTGACACTCACGCAGAGACACAACACGGCGAATGTGGTCGCGCGACACGAAATTATGCTGTCATCTGGTCCACCACACTACATCACATTTTTTTCTCGATATCATGATCGAGGCATGGGCGGTGGGCGAGAGCGGATATATCGCAGGGCCGAACGAACCCACGCCTACTGCACAAAACACAAAAAAAGCAGAAGTGATTGATAAAATTCCTACAAAACCCGCTGGTACAAAACAACCTCAACCACCGATCTGCTCCCTCTCGCTATGCAACACAAAAAGCGGAAGAGGTTGATAACCTTTCTATGATACGAAAATCCGCCGCTATGAAACAAACCCAACCACCAATAACCCGCCCCCCTCACGCGATGCACATAACGCGGCAAGGCTTTGTTGTGCGCCATCTCGGGGAAAAGCAAACCCGGCAGCTGCATGTTTGGGGGGGGGGGGGTAGACGAAGGAATCGCCGAGGATCCCCCTGGCCCCATCGAGGTGTTGCAGCAGCAGCAGTTAGTTGCTGGCGAGCAATTATTCCTCAACCCTGACACCGCTGCAAAAGTTATCCGATACTATATTAAAGTCGTTTGTCTCCAAAAACGTGGGCGTAGTCCTAAAAAGGGGGGTTGCCTGGACAGCCCGAGCGTTAAAACCCCATCCCTCAGGCTGACATCAGTTCCGTCTCCATGGTGTTCAAATTCTTCTTCGCCGACGTCACCTGGCACGACAAGGGCAAACCGGGGACCAAAATTCATATTCGCGCTCAATGGAAGAATACACACAACGAACAGAACATGATCTAGATCATATCTTCTGATGCGAGAACAACAACAACGACAGATCACGATCTAGCTTGACACCAGCTGCGTCTGCGTCTGCATCGTTCAAGTTCTTCTTCGCCGACGTCACCTGGCGCGATAAGGACAAATCGGTGACCAAATTTAGCGCCCAACGGAAGAATGCACACAACAGACAGATCACTACTGTCATGATCATTTAGTTACTGTACCTGTCGTTGTGAGGTATCATGCAGATTTACCCATGAAACCTCCGCTCAAAAAATGCAGATAATAAGTCTCCCACCCGGCAACATTATATAGATCGTGCAGATCATAACATACAGACTAGGGGTCTAGCTGCCCTGAAATATCTAGGTAATGTAATGATCTGATCAGTCCGATGAGTGGAAGAATGCAAGCAACCATTGTACTGGTCAAGTGGTTAACCTCGAATACTACTAAGGTTGGAGTCAGGGATTCAAATCTCGGTATGGACATTTTTATTTCCAGAGACATCAACTGCCGAGAGCGCTTTATAGCGTGGGTAAGCACAATTCGACGCGAGTCGACGAGGGAAGCAAAGTGCTGAATTATTTTCGCGATAAAAACGAAGGCGCGTACCGTAGTGGGGAGGGGGGAGAAGAGCTTGCTAAGTGGCCCCCGGATCTGAGTTACTACTAGGGAGGGAGAAGGAGAAAGAAAAAGCGCAAGATAATAGATGGGATGAGCAAAAAAATAAAATAAACAAACGTCTTGGAAACGGGGCGTGGGGTGTGCTCTCAACACCGAGATACCCTCTGAAGCCCCGAGCAGGGATGCAGCAAGCACATCGCATGGGTAACCCGTAACCAGCAAGAGTAAGGCTGCGAGATGGCTGGACTCGACAGCCAGATGTTAGTAGGATGGCGGAGTAAAGGCCAACCAACTGACTCCGTCTGTATCAACAAACACCTGCGTCGAGCCACAAAACGCGGCAGTCATATGCAAAGACGCAGGTGTTTGGCAAATTACAGCGCGCAACTATTAGCGTGTTTGCGATGTACCAACTTTGGTTGGGTAAGAGTTGGGTAGGAAACATATAATAATAGTATTGAAACCGTCGAAATCACAATCCATGACCAACCCAACCCACGAAAAACCAGCGAAAACTTAAAATTGTTGTTTTTTTTCCACCATTTTTTTTTATTTCTCACCTATTTTTTTCGTGGGTTGGTTGGCCATGGGCTGTGAAATTCGTCGGTTTCAATACTATTTTTACATTTTTTTCTAACCCAATAGAGTTTGGAAATCGCAAACACCCTACGTAGTAGTATTATTACGGGGGGATATAGTACCATAGTAATGAGGACCAAGTATGGTTAGCAAAAATAGGGGAGTACATAGGGTTTGTGTATATCGTGGGTTCTGATTACCATGGTCGTCCGTAATAGGGTGTTTGCGATTTCCAACCTCAGTTGGGTTGGAAAAAATGTAAAAAAATAGAATTGAAACCGACGAATGTCATAGCCCAAGGCCAACCAACCCACGAGAAAATCAGGTTGGAGAAATAAAAAAAATGGCAGGAAAACGTATTTCTCACCAAATGTTTCGATGATTTTTCGTGGGTTGGGTTGGCCTTGCATTGTGACGTTCGACGGTTTCAATACTATATGTTTTCCCACCCAACTCCTACCCAACCAAAAGTTGGTAGTTCGCAAACACCCTTCTTCTCCCTCCCTAGTCGGAACTCAGATCCGGGGTCACTTAGCAGGCTCTTCTCCCCCCTCCCTCCCCACTACGGTACGCGCCTTAATTTTTATCGTGAGAAGAATTCAGCACTTTCTTCCCTCGTCGACTCGCGTCGAATTGTGCTTACCCACGCTATGAAGCG
>JAYJMJ010265480.1:0-13729 GCA_036873875.1 Laminaria ephemera | reverse complement strand
GGTGGTCAAGTGGTTACCCTCGAAGACTGCTAAGGTTGGAGTCAGGGGTTCGAATCTCGGTATGGAGATTTTTATTTTTGGGACACCAACTGCCGAGAGCGCTTCATAGCGTGGGTAAGCACAATTCGACGCGAGTCGCCGAGGGACGAAAGTGCTGAATTCTTCTCGCGATAAACATGAAGGCGCATACCGTAGTGGGGATGGGGGAGAAGAGCCTGCTAAGCGCCCTCGGATCTGAGTTACGACTACTAGGGAGGGGGGAAGGAGAAGGAAGTGCGAAGATAATACATGGGATGAGCAAAAGAAAAAAAAAACAAGGTAAATGCGAAGAACACTTTGTGTGACGGTTGAGAAACATAGGTATTGGAAGAAAGGCGCTTTTTGGTTTAAATGCGAAAATCAACAACAAAGTGACGAAAATTGAAATTACGTGATATTTTACAGCCTCCATCGACCGCCTATTTCAATCACCCGGGGTACGTTGCATACCGCCCCCCCCCCCATAGTATCCCACCCTGGGTGACACATGTTTAAACTCCAACTATTTTTTACTGGGGGTGTGTTATGACGCACGCTACGGACGGTAGAGGTGCACCATTTCTTTTCAGAGGCTCTCCACTTGAGGAGCTCTTTATAACCTCACCCGAAAACGGATTTGGAGAAAACCAGAAGTTCTACCCGATGATCCCACGGCCTAGGTATACAACGAAACATTGTGCAAAAAAGAATCACTGTCTTGACATCACCGTAATACGCTCACACTATGGACAGCCGCACTCTACGGGTCGGTGTACTGCTGTCCGACTGTCCGTCGTACAGCATACTCTATACTTACGGTTCCCTAGAGGATTGATTTCAGCGGAATACCCCAAAACCTACCAAACAAATCTTTCTCGCGCTTAGGCACCGCACGTCAACTACGTCCATCTCGACTGCACAACTCCATATTCCAAAATTCTACTACACACTTATTTTCCCTTCAATGTGAGACCCTCACCCAATATACTACCGAAAACGCTAGTACGTACACCCTACCCTATGAGCTTAGTATGCCCTCCTAGCAATCTGCTATACGTTTGCTCATGCCATTGCTTGGCCTTATCGGGCCTACATGGCAACAACATACTATATTCCACTACATCACTTGGTGATCGTGGTGTCAAGCTATCGGTTTGGACCCGCCACGTTCACGAAACGAGTTACCCCCCGTCCCGAGAACGGGCTACGTTAATCTGAAACAACGCACCCAAGAAACAACAACCACTACGAAGAACACTGCAGGACGCCCAGACACGACAACAACTATTCACAAAACATGTTTTTGGTGGCGTTTTCGATGCCCCCGGAATCTATTGCCAAAACCGCAACATTTGATCGCGACGGACAGCCGCGCTACAACCAAGTTGCACACACATGCAATAATGTGGACAAAACACTCGTACATCCATGGCACCTATTGCACATTCGGCGGAAGCCCTCCACAGGGCGACGTGCGTGTATCATGCGTCAGGTCTCACCCTCTCTTCAACTGCCTACACACCACCGAAGCGCATTGTTGTTGCACGAAACTACAAAACACAACATAGCACCTACGTCGGTGTAGGGTTTCAACCTAACGCTGCTGAGGCCCTTCACTTGGGGAGCTCTATATCTCAACCAGAAGCTTGACTTTGATAAAAGTAAAAGTGCAACATGAGTATTTACGGAGGACCATAGTAATCAGAACCTACGACATACACAAAAACCTATTTATTCGACTGTTTTTACTAACCATATTTGGTCCTGATTACTATGGTCCCCCGCAACAATACTACTATTAGTACGGTAGAGGTGCACCCTTTTTTTTCTGAGGCTCCTCACTTGAGGAGCTCTCTATACCTCTCCCAAAAAAACTGATCTGGGGAAAAATAAAAGTGCTGCCCCGTGAACAATCCCATGCCCTGGGTATACAACGAAAGTTACAGCCCCCCCAAAAAAAAACGAAATTTCGACAATTTTGGGTTAAGGAGCCCCGCCATTCAGAAACCGTTTATCAGCCAAAAGTGCTACATGTATCGAAGCACCCGTCAGTTCGCCAATAATCAGAAAACACGTCCTTTGTTTAGCTGGTTGAACGCATGCTAATAATAGTACGATAGGCGATAGGGATGCACCCAATTTTCCTGAGGCTCTCCACTTGAGGAGCTCCATACCTTACACCCAAAAAACGAGCTTCGCGAAAAATGAAACTGCAACTAGATTAACAGTGCCATGGCCTACAGTAGGTGTTCAACTTAAAAACACCCATCGCATTCCAACGACATCAGGTACTTCAAAAGTTGAGGATCCCTATCAGTTAGAAATGGTTTTGCCAAACGTGCTACCCCTATCCCAGGAAGCGTCGGTGGTGTGGTCTTCCAGGTATAGGATCCAGCTCGTAGGAAGCGTTACACCATGAATTTGACCTGAGCCGTTTACGGCGAGGGTTTCAGGCGTTGGAGGGAAAACGAGGGCTTGGTTTACGTCGGTGACATAAACAACGGACGGGGATTGCTTGAAGGGTGAACGAGAAATGCTACGGTGGCTGCTACTCGTCGCGGTGGTGCCAGTTGTAGTGCATATCGAAAGTACTGTAGCAACACCTGTGTTTTCCCTAAATGACGCCGTTGTATACAGCTCGCAGTCCACCAAAAGTTGTGTTTATCGGCGCGACACAGACAAGGGCGGACTACTTTACTCACGGGAAGTATTATCAACAGCGACGCCAAAACCTCGAGCGGAGACTTCACATGAACACACAAAACTACTCGATTCGGTTTGGACTTTGCCTACTGTTCAAGATTTGCTTAAGAGAGGAAATCAATGCCCAAGGCGTAAAAAACGGCTCACCCGCACTCGATCGCAAGAAAACGACGTCGACTCTAGACAACTATACACCGAGCCGCATATCGTAGGGGCCATATACATACGTACCACAGCCGCCTCTCGGTTGTACATATCATACAGTATACCTCGTACAGTACAGGGCACCAAATGAGAAAACATGAAAATACTGACACAGCCTGAGTTCCATATTTTGGAGGGGGTGCGTTCTACAACTTCAGCATAATGACTCCATGATTTTCATGTATTCCAGTATATATCAGCCTGTCCTTCTAATACTCCCGCAAATTTCAGACTGCTGTAGCTGCCAGGCGTAACCTCCAAGCAAGAAAGACGATGCTACCAATAACGATCGGGTTTCCATGCTGGTGCTCGGGCATTATTCATCGGGTACCGAAACATTGACGCACCTCAGTGATAGCCAGCCACTCATCGAGCTTATCCGCGTGGTCAGCAAGGCGAAAGATGATCCTGGAGGTCTGCTCGGTGCCGAGGAGGAAGTTCTGGTATCCCAGCGTAATTCCGCTGGACGTTATCTGGCTGTGGAACGAGCCATCCACGATCACGTTCAGCACCCGCACATTTTCATTCCCCTTGTGAAACGCGATGCGGACCTTGACGATGTCCTGAGGCTCTTCAAAATTATACTCGATCCGGCAACCCCCAACTCCTGTGACGAGGGTACCCACACACGACCAGCGAGAGTTGGCGTCGCGACTGCTGTCCCGGGTGTTGTCGGGGATACAACCGTCCGGGCTGCAGCCGGCGCCGGATGTGCGCTCGTCGGAGGCTACGGCCTTTGTGGTTACTGTTGTCCTCTTGCCGGCGTCGGTGAGGGCTGCGATAGCGCGTGGTGAGCGACAGGCACACATACATCAGGGCGGGCAAACGGGTCAGATCGGGTGTTTGGTATATTCGAGTACAACTTTGAACAAGACCAAGGCTCAGGTAGGGTGAGTATCCCCGTTTTCACTGCCGAGTTTAGGCCACTTAAAAACGGAAAAACATAAAATTCGGTGGTGGTATATATCGCGAAATCAAGCATGACCAACGTGGTAGCCACTCGTGCGTTCATGTCGGAATCGTTGAAACCATAGACACAAGAAATAATGAAGGCGCACAGAGGTGCCTTTGTGGCAATGCAGACGAGAGTGCAACTCACATAGTGGGAGAATGCGAACTGTACAAGGAGGAACGGAATGAGTTCGAGGAGGAGACGCGAAAAATATACAGATGTGACATGGAGGAGTTTCGTACACTAGGTAGTAGCGAGAAAACGATTGCTATCTTACAAGACAGATGGTGGCTACAGACGGCCAAACAGGAGGGAGATAAGATAAGCAAGGAACGTTTATGTAAGTGTTTGGAAGAAACGAAATGAGCGCTCAAATGTTGGAGGTGTCACTCTATTCGTAGTAGGAACGGTGCTCCGTCTCGAAAGGGATGCGTGGTCAATGGTCAAGTGACTAAGGCAAGCAACAAATGAGTACGCCCCCCCCCCCTCCCCCCCCGGGTGGGATCAAGTCCGGGCGGGGTCACGTCCGGGTGGGATCACGTTCGAGTGGGATCAGGTTCGGGGCTGGGCATTAAAAAAATCGTTGGTGTCCCGCAACAGTTTTCTACGACATGTGCACCACAAACAAACACCGCAAACAAAAAATATAGGCAGTAGAGTTGGTACCATTTATTCGAGAAAATGGTTGACATATACTTGGAGTTAGATCTCTAGGCACACTGCTGTGTATGAGGCAAGGGTGATCATCCCTACATTGGTTGCTTGGGTATGCTTGGGTTAGGGTTGGGGTTAGATATAACTCAAGGTGCATGTCAACCACTTTCTCGAATAATTGGTACGCTACCCTCCTAAAAACACAAGGCATTTTTTTTCATTTAAAAAAAAACATAAAAGTCACCTCAGCTGCGAGATCGAGGATTTTGTCGAAATCCGTCGTCACAAGTTGCGTGTGATACTTCGATCGCGCGCGCCACGAAATGTGGGCGTATGTCCTAAAACAACCTGTCTCGTGTTTTCAATTTGCCAACATCCCACTAAACCGACACGAGCCATGAAAGCTTTCTCTTGTAGCGGTGGCAAATACGGTAAAACCTCCCCACGATTTATGACCAAACACAAAAAAACTTCCCCCTAAAAAAATTCAAGCTTAAGCTTTCGTTTTTGCTTTTTCAACATAATGTGACCTAAGAAACAAAAAAGCAAAAACATCATCACAACTTTAACTTTTGTCGAAAACGGATGCACTCAACGGTGCTGCTAGCGTCCAGAGCTGGTACGCTGAAGCGAGTTCTCCGAGCGAAAAAAGCGCTGATGCAGGAGGGGAAATCTGAGGCAATTGCAAAGGATACGGAAGATTCGTGGGGGTGGCTTCCCTGGCGGAGGCGGAACCGCCAAGATGTGGAACGAGCAAGGATGCAACTGGGCAGGGTAATCATCACCCTGGACAATAGAGGACGCCTGGTGAGTCGCGAGGGCCGGTGCTTTGATGTTTTGGGCAAATAGCGGCAGTAATGCAAAACACGTTATAACGCTCGGAGACCAGTGACTATCACGAGGCCACTTCGAGTTCTGCACGAATTGCCGTGATTGTCTTCAAACTTTCGTTTTCCGTAGCGGCGATGGCGGCAGGACGCTGTCCATTTACTATTAATAATACATACTTCATATATGTATTTACATATCGAAAGCTTTCAGCACGAAGTACGTGAGTATATCCTGACCACTCACGGAACCTACATGACGGGTTAAATATTTATACGCCCGAGGTTGATTCCACGACAACCTCCAGCTGTTGCTACGAGTAGCATGTCAATTATGAGCCTTTGACGGCCAATCTCTTCACTTGAAGCGCTTTGGCTGCTAGAGCGCCGATAGGGACGTCTGCCTTACTTCCACCCCAACCGTTCTGCGTCTGTCCCTCCCACTCCAAACTTCTACGCAGGAGGTACTTGTTGACGGAACAAAAGTTCTGTCACGATCCGGCCCGCACAAGCGGGAATGGAGGAACCGGTTGCGATGGAAGAGGAAGAAGAGCAACGACTACGAACTCCATGTGGTCGACCACGGGGTTGAAGTGCGCCTGGGGGAGAGGACAATCTGGGGTGTTACCGCCGATCACATCATGGACTGAGCACAGTTTTTGTTTGACTATAGAATAGGGTGTGCATAGGTTCATGACGTGGTTCGGTTTGCAGGGGGAGGCCGGGAGCGGGGCAACGGCACACGAACGTGTTGCTTCTTTATCGTGTAGATTTTCTGTGGGATCTCCGAAACGAGAGCAATACCTTTCCTGCGCATGATGCAGCGCCAACGCTCTGGTTTCAAATCCATTCTGGAGGATAGGATATCGCCCTTTACATCTTGCGTGTTGGGGTGATCTTTTGTTGCGAGACAGATGACGAGAGCAGTTTGTTGTATCGCGACAAGGGCTGCTCTTAAAGCCTCTCAGCAGTACCTGACCGTCGCGTGGTGTGGACTGATGGGGGCAACAATCCAACTACTCTCAGCTGACGCAATCTCTGCTCAATACCTGGCCGTGGAGTGAGCGTATGGCTTAGAAGTACTATACTACCAAGCTTCGATCGTTTCTTGTTTTACGGCTTGTATCTGCCGGTTGAAGGACAGATGATCAAGCAAAAGAGGCACAGATCCTAAGTTTGAGTCTGGTTTGTCGTTCTACGGTATCGCGGTACAGCAGCCACAATGCGTTCGATGCCCAAACGCGCATTACGTCCACTGAGTGTGTGGGCATGGTCATTGGTTAGCGACCACAGGTGCCCCCGCTTCGTTTGTGCTTGGACATAAACCTGACAGGAAGCACCGGACACTAATCGTGCTGCGATCACGAGGTAAACCTAGCCGCGTGTTAGGCCGTATGGGGTATGATACTCACCTTACATCGTGGGTTTTGGAGATGACGTCTCGATCCTATGCCGCACCGTGATAACCGGAGCTATGCGGCAATATTGGTGTTGATCGTTTATTGAATATACAGCAGACTGGTTCCGTATTCTAGAGTCTGCCACGGTTGTCGCCATGCTGCCAACGTTTCTTTCTAAGATGATAATTAAATACCATCCGTTTGAAAATGAAAGTTCGCATATCTGAGCTGCTCGGACGCAGGGTCGGGAACCTGCATATTGCAGGTGTGAGTCTGGAGACAGACCGTCTTGAGAGCAACAGCTTTGCTCGCCTCGGCAAGCTGTTCGGTACATGTGAAGAGCGCACGCACATCTCTGTCTCGTGTAACCACACCACGCGTGGTGAAACTCGCGGTAAGTGGTCAGACGTGGTGTACAGTATATTGTACCCGGATACGCCATAGGTGAGTGGGAAGGGAGCACAATCGGGATTCGAGGCTGTCAATTTCCAAGCCCTGACCTGTTCAACATACATATCCAAGCTCTCACGAATTACTCGTGCGAACGGCTGGAAAACATTCACTTACTGTAGTGTGCATTTGGTGTCTATCTCGAGGGGTGCAAGTACTTTTGCTTCCAATACATAGGCAAAACCTAGATCCAGCTGTGCATGTACAATGTCTACCGTGGACAAAACGTAGATATAATTGTACACCTCAGGAAAGTGGTTGTTTTATATAACCCACGCGGTGCGTGTCTGCTTAATTTCGGGCAATGTTTTTGAGGTTTTCGCATGATTCACATTGTATGTAGAAACGAACCTTCCACCTCTAAATTACCCACAGGCATCATTGTTCGATGATGTTTCCATTCCTACCTCCGATGGCGCCTGCGCCCAATCCTGTTTCGTTGAAAAAACACACTTTACCACCAGCATATTTGATGACTGATATAATCACAGAGGTCCTCCGGGTCCGCTCAAACTGCGCAGTGACTGCGTGGTGGTGACACTTGTACAGTATTTCTCTTTTAAGGTTTGGCTGCGGGTCGGGTTGACAGTAAATTATCGTGCAATGCCGCAAATACGACGCTATGAAGTGAGGGGATATTTTCTTCACTACGGACGTACATGATGATCCTACCGAAGGCAGTCAGCGAGGGTGGACAAGGGAAGACATCTGTGGCAACGCATTGTCGAAGAGAACGGCGAGGGTAAACCTCCCATGAGTTGAGCTGGCACAAGTTGCTATTTATAATGGATGGCTGACATTACGTAAGTGTCAGGCAAGGTTTGATTAAACGGCGTAGGTTCGTCGCCCCCTACATCCTATACATACGTCAGCTGGCGGAGACGGAAGCGCAAAGACCACATCCTATATTACGCCGACGTGCTGGTGAAGAGAGATTCGGAGACCTTTGAGGCGGCGGTGTGCAGTCTGAGCATATTGTTCGCGGGTTTCGTAGCTCGTATGAGTGAGGAGCGCTTGTCGAGGAAATATGACGTTTAGGGGGGCGGTTGGGGGTAAGGAGTTACTCCGGTCGGTAGGAAGCTGATTGGATGGGGCGCCTTCAAGACGGTCAAAACGAGGTGTTGTATAAAGTTCGAAGGGTGAAGCGAAGCAGTACAGAAGGTCAGCCGATAACTTTGACAGGTCGAGGATTGAACGGACGCCTTTAAGCGGAAGCAACGTGATGCAGAGGGTAGGACGGCAGTGCGACACGCAATGGTTTCACCGCGACACGGACCGACGACAGCAATGAGAGCGCGCCAGGGATGCCGCCCTGTCCAAGAGACATACCGCCAACTCGAAAACCCCTTTTTCTATCCCCGAACCCGACCCCAAACCCCGCCCTGGGTGGGGTTGGGTTAGGCGTCGGGGTTGGGACTGGACAAAAAAGGGGTGTTAGAGTTGTCGGTATGCCTCTTAGGCACGGTGACCCTGACAGCCCCATCAGCCTCGGCAGTATCATCCCTTGCTAATTCGGTCCTCCAAGCACATCCACCCCCTCTCCTATCCCCAGTCATTCACCAGCCACCAACCGCCCTTCCGCCCCCGACAGTCCTAGTGGCTTCACCACCCCTGACACCCCTATGACAACTCCCTCAGGTCTGTATGCCACGGCCTCCGGCTACTCCAGCATCCCAGCTATCAGGCAGCTCCCAGCCCAAACTACAGCAGCTTTTTCAAAACGGGCATAGCCCAAAGTACAGTCCAAGCCTCGGGGTCAGCCCCACACCTTGGAATTTTGCTCTCTTCCTCAACCATCCATGTCCCAGCTCCAGCTCCAGCCCCAGCTCCAACAGTCTTGGCATTGTTAGCAGCCCCACTTCCTCTCTCGACGCACCACACCTCAAGAGGCAATCTGTAATCACGTATTGGGATTGAACCCCAAGGCGTCGCTCGATGTCGACGACCAGTTGGAAGGACAACTACAGTCATGGACAGGCAGGGCGACGATATTCTCTTCTTCCAGTACTGGCTGTATCAACTTCGCAAAGCTGTTGGGAACGCCCTCAGCGATCGTCCCCAGTATATCTCGTAGTCGGGTTTACTCGCCGACGTTGTGATATTCCAACGCTGGTAGGCGAAACCGCCTTCTCCCAGCGAGAAACGTGCTTGAGAAGGAAAAGCAAGAGGGAACCGTTATGATACGCCTGAACGGCATGGAGGATTCTTGGTGGTGGCTTCCCTGGCGAAGGCAAAACCTCCAACATATGGAGAGGGCTAGAGCAACTGGGTAGAGTGGTTATCACTCTTGACAAAAAGGCACGCTTGGTGAGTCGTGAGAACTAAAGCGCTAGTTTTCACGACTCACTAAGCGTGGCCATTCGTCAAGGGTGACCGCCACCCTACCTAGTTGCTTGCAGCCCCTCTACACGTGTTGGTGGTTTCACCTCCGCCGGAGAAGCTACCACGAAGAACCCCCCATGTTATTCGCACGTACCGTAGAGGTCCCCTCCTGCATCTTCTTACCCAACACCTTTGTTACGTGGAAAACGGGTTTTCTCCTACCAGCGTTGGAAGCAAACATCGCGGTTGAATGAACCCGTTCTTCACTGGGCACGAGAGCTGATGGCGTCCCCGACAACTTTGTGAATACGAAAGAGCTATTGCTGGTACGCCATATCATCGCCTTGCCGGCACAGTACTGCAGTTGTCTTCCGAGCTAGACACCCATTTCGCGCGGTGCCTCGGGGTTTAGTCCCATGTAGCGTTTGCTTTGGGCAGCTTGAGGCGCGTAGGGGTTGGGGAGGGAGCTGGGGCTGCTAGGGATGTCGGGATTGTGGGAGCTGGTGCTGGGACTGGGGCTGCGGCAAGAAATGGAGACGACAATATCTCGGAAGAGTGGGGATGAGGCAAAATGAAACGAGCCTTAGGCTGGGCCTTGAGCTATACCCGGGACGAAAGAGTCTGCTGTCGTGTGGGCCTTGCCGTGGGTGATTTCTGGGGCAACCGAGTTGTCAGGATTAGCGACACTACTAAACCTGACGGGGCTTGATGTCAGAGCGTGGATGGGTGGGAGGCTGGGGCTAAGAGAAGGGCTGGGTCGGCTTGGGATGCCAGCACTACAAGGCCTGGGGCTGCAGGGCCGCATGGAGGTGCCAAGGCTGACGAGATAGGGGCTGGGGCTGGGGCTAGAAAAAGGGGTGTTAGAGTTGTCGGTTTGGCCCTAGCCGGTGTTGGTGTCGGCGTGGCCCAAAAGCTTTATCACCCTCAAATGAACCGGTGGTACCGGTGACGGCATGGCTGGATTAAGTAGAGTGACGAACATCTGGTCTATCCACTGTGTCGAAGAAGCGGGTCTGGGTGACAACGTCCGGTTCGTCGTCGTCACCGTTTTTGGACGGTGCGAGGGGCCGGGGTAGAGGTGGAGGAGTGTGGAGAGAGAGAAGAATGGCGAGAAGCCAAGGAGGACATGAGTTGTACCGTTGACAAAGCAGCTCAAACTTTACTCGCTAGGAAAATATTATTCGACGGTTTGGTGTATGGTCGAATACCCACGCGGTCCGTGTTTCTCTCGGCTGGGGCAGTAAGGTATTTGTAGTATTCATAATTCATATTGAGGGTCAAAACGCAACTACTTTCTATACATTGACGTCAATAGTCGGTCTCAGTGGTTTTTCACACCTAGCTCCGATGAGGTCTCCGCCTAGTTCCGTTTCGTTGAACAAATACACTGTAGCACCAGCGTAAATGGCTATATACTGTGGTAAACGTAGAAGCCCTCCGTGTCCGCTCAATATGCGCGATGACTACGTGGTGGTCGCACTCAGACCGTACTTCCATTCAAAGGTTTGGCCTTGGGTCAAGTTGACGGTGAAATCTCGCGCAAACCCTTACAGACCAAGCTATGAAAAGAGGGCCTCCTTTCTTTACTAAGCCCATGCATGGCGATACAAACCAAGTCAATTACCTGGAGGGAGAAGGAAAGACACATGCTTCCACGTATTTTGGGGAAAGCTGAGGAGGGTAAAACGCCGTACGAGTTGAGCAGGATAGAAAAGGTGAGCTTTTTCAAAGCATGGTGGACATTGCGTATAAGAAATTATTGGACCAAACTGCATAGTTTCGTCGCCCCTCAGTCCCCACATGCTACGCATACCTCTATTGGTGGAAACGGAAGCGCGCAGGCCATATCCTACTTTACACCCACGCGCTTGTGAAGACAGGCAATTATGACATCGAGGCGGAGGTACGCAGCCTAAATATATGGTTCGCGGGTTCCGTGGTCCGTATGGGAGAGGAGCGCGTGCCGAGGACGGTGGTGTTTGGGGAGAAAGTTGTAGATAAGGGGCTACTCTGGGGGGGCTGGAAACAGGTTGAATGGGTCCCCTAAGGGAAGAACTAAACGGGGTTAGCATGTACTTCGATGAGCGGCGCGAGGCAGCACAGAAAGTCAGCAGATGATTCCGACGGGTTGAGGACGGATGGGACGCCTCCATATGGAAACGGGACGACACGAAGAGGAGCAGAACGGCAGTACGACACGCAACGGTTTCAACCGCGACACGAACCGTTGAAACCAATTCGCGAAGACTCGCGAGGGGGCGCCTTGCCCAAAAGACATACCTACATTTTCAACACAGCTTTGACAAGCTTCGGCCCCGGCCACGAACCCAACCCGATCCTGGGTTGAGTTGGGTTGAGTTCGGGGTCGGGGTGGGGTCGGGAAATGCATATATTTTTGTTGTCAAAGTATCTCTAGGCAGGGCGCCCCTGGCAGCCTCATTAGCCCCGGCAGTCCCAGCCCTGGCAGCCTTGGCCCTGCAAGAAGATTAAGCCCCTCTCCTAGCTCCAGCCATGCACCTGCCGCCAACCTCCAACCCACCCTGGCAGTCACACTAGCCTCACCAACCTTAAAAGCCCGAACCACAGCTCCCTCATCTAGCTGCCTCGGAACCTAGTTCCGCCGGCACTCCAGCTATCACCCAATGCCCACCGAAAACGACAGCAGCCGCTTCAGACCCAGGTATAGCCCACGACCCAGCCTAAGACTCGGCTCATTCAGCCTCGGCCGCAGTCATCGAAACGACAAAATCTGATGCAATGGTCGCAGTCCCAGCCCCAGCCCCAGTCTGAGCTCAACACCCCTGGCATTCTCAGCAACCCCAGCTCCTCCATCAGCCCCAGCACACCTCAAGAGGCAATCTACAATCACTTCTCGTGATTCAGACCCAAGGCGTCACATGAAGTGGACGCTCAGCTCAAAGGGAAACTGCAGTCATGGGCCGGCAAGGCAATGCTATGGACTTCCCGAATTATCTCCGCAATCTTCGCAAAGTCGACGGGAACGCCCTCAGTCTTCGAGCCTAGAGCAGATGGCCATCGAGTACACTCGACGGCGCTGCTGGCTTCCAATGCTGGTAGGCGACATCACGTTCTCCGCGCGAGAACGATGTCGCGAAAGGAGATGGAAGAGTGGACATTCACGGTCCGCACGAAGGGCGTGGAGGATACTTGGGGATGGCGTCCCTTGAAACCACCCCCAAGTATCCTCCATGTTCTTCGCACCCACAGTAAAGGTCCCTTACTGCATCTCTTTTTGCAACACACTTCTCTCTCTGAGAAAGCATTTCTCCTACCAGCGGTAGAAGCCAGTAGCGCTGTCAAGTGCGCCCGTCTATCACCTACGCTAGGCGCGATAGCTGCGGGAACTCCTGACAACTATGTGAAGATTATTGAGCCATTGCTTGCTGGCGATATTGTCGGTGCCGGCCAATGTTTGCAGTTATCCTCTGAGCTGGACGTCCACTTCCAACGACGCATTGAGGCTAAATCCCGAGAAACGTTTGTAGATGGCCTCGTGAGGCCTGCAAGGGTTGGGGGACAAGCTGGAGGTGCTAATAATGTCATGGTTGTTGGGGCTGGGGGTGGGCTTGGGGCTGGGACTGTGGCGGTTGGTGGAGACGACAAAGCTCCAAGGAGTGGGGCTGGTGCTACCTGAAGCAAGCCTTGGGCTGGGTGTTGGGCTACTAATGGGCTTCGAAAGACTGCTGTAGATTAGGCTGCGCCTTGGGTGATGACTGAGGTTCCTGAGTAGTCAGGGTTGGTGAGGCTATTCGAGCTGACGGGGGCGGTTGGGGGGTTGGTGGTACGTGGAAGACTGTGTCGGGGATAGGGGCTGAATCTGCTTGGAATGCAAGGGTTACAAGCGCTTGGGCTGCACTGGCTGATGAGCCTGCCCTGGCCGGCGGGATCGGAGTTTTGACTGGGGCTGGGGCTGGATAAGAGTTTTTGGAGGTTTTGGTATGACTCGTCCGGCGTTGGTGTTAGCGTGGCCTAACCACGTCTCGTCCTCGTCAGCGGTGGTGGTGCCGTGGACGGCATGGTAAAAGTCTATGAAGTGACGAATATTTGATATATCCACCGTGTCGGAGAAACGAGCCAAGACGAAAGCAACTTTCAATTCGTCGTCGTCGCCGCTTTCGACGCGGCGGGGTGGTGGTGGGGGGCAGAAGGGGGAGTGGGGGGGGGGGGGGGGGCGGGGC
>JAYJMJ010265463.1:0-13734 GCA_036873875.1 Laminaria ephemera | reverse complement strand
CAAACTGCCGTGGGGAGTCTTCCGTGGAGCCTTCGGTGGATCGAAAAACGGCGAGGTCGTCTCTCAGGGTTCTGAGCTAGTTGTTCGGTGGCCCACCTGGTCCTGGGTTTTCCCCACCGGCGATCTGCGTAAGCATCACCCGACTGGGTGATCGCCCCTCGTTTTGCCGTACCATTGCCCCCGCAAAGAATAGTGAGGGGGAAGCGTGGGAGCCTGCCCATGTGGACCTCGTTGAGGGCCAGGCCGGTGGCGGCGCTGACCGAATTGTTGTAGGCGAATTCCACGTGAGATAATTGCGCATCACAATCATCTTCTTGGCGCTCGTTCACGATCATGGCCAGCATTTGTGCCATTGTGTGATTAACACGCTCCGCACCACCGTTACCGCTCGGGTGATAGGAGCTGGTGGTGATTTTTCGGACACCAAGCTGCTTGTAGACGACGTGCGAAAGCTCCGAGCAGAACTGGAGGCCGTTGTCCGAGAGGATACTACGCGGGCATCCCCAAAGAGGAATGCATCCGTTGAGAAGGATGTTGGCCGTACCCTCGGCCGTAGTGTCAGCGACCGTGACAGCGAACATGTCCGCGCAGCGGCTAAAACGGTCGGTGAAAAGCAAGACGTAGGCGTTACACCGGGGCGTAACCGGCAGCGGTCCGAAGTAGTCCACGCTGACCGCGATGCCCAGCCCCGAAGGGAGGGGGATCGAAATGATGGGCCAATGAACCGTCAGTCGCGACGTCTTCCGCGCTTGCCACTTCAGACAGTTGCGCAGCCATCAGCGGGTGCAAATGCTCATTCCTATCCACCAATAGAAACATTCAAGCATGCGGGGTGTACGGGCGGTGCCAAGATGGCAGGAAGTAATCGAATGGCAGGCTTGCATGATCCAAGGGCGCATGAACAAAGGCACATACATGCGCATGGGCTCGTCACCTGAAAGATAAAGGGCGCGTCCCGCCGGTCGTGAGGAGTAGGGAGCCGGGGTTGGATTACGGACGAGGAGAACAATGCTTTTGTCGGTAATAGGAAGGCGCCCTTTGCCAGCGAGATCCTGAATCTCCGAGAAGGAGGGGTGCTGGTGCGAGGGAAAACGCGCTAAAACATCGGCGGGCAGAGCCAATGGCCGACCGAGAATAATATATTGGATGGCGGCGTAACACGTAGGCTCTGCATGTTGCTCCCGCTCCCAGTCGGCGTGCGAATAACGAGCAGCCGAACCACCAAAATGTAATTCGGCAGCAGCGCCGAGGGCGTCCAAATCGGCCGTAGGGGCGGATGGAGGCCCCGAAGGGGTCGGGAGCCCTAAAAACAGGGCACTCGAGGGCGCTGCTCGGTCGCGGTCGGACGGGATGGGTACCGTCGGAACAGGCGTTGGGGTCCGAGATGGGCCCAAGGCGACGGCCAAAGGCGGGCGAGGACGCGAAACGCGCGGCGGGGGGCCGACCCGGGAAGAAGGCGACCGAGGGACCCTGTCGGGTCCGAAAGTGTAATCAATATCGGACTGCGCGGCGCCGGCGGCAGCGGCTGTTTTTCGGCGTGTCCGAGTGGAGATGCGGCCCGAAGGCGGCAGTGCCACGGGAGCCTTCAAAGGGGGCGTACGGACCTGTAGCGATAAAGTTGGTGGAGTAACCACGAAAGGCACCGCACCAGTATTGACGAAAGAAGAAACACGAGCCACGAGTCTCACAGTAGGAGCAGAAAGGTCGTCAATCCTCATACGTGGCCCGTGTGCGCGAAAATCGCGGAAATCAGTGGGGGTTAAGGGGAGCCCACTCCAAACGGCGCTATCGGGTCGGGGCACCAGCCCACCCAAGCCCATGCCGGGGACCGGCGAGGAGGGGGTGAGCAGGCCGCAGGCCCTGACGAGGTGTATCGCCTCATCGTCTACAGGGGTGAGGCGACTAGAACCACTGCGGTCGTGCTTAGTTGCCGGCTGTGGCAGACGGGAGAGGAAGTCGGTACTACCGTTGGCGCTGCCCTTTCGGTACTCGAGTGTGTAGTCGAACGCGGTGAGACACTCGAGACACCGCTGGACTCGCGCGTTATGGTCCCCGACTTTGCCGATATTTTCCAGAGCCTCGTGATCCGAAAAGATACGAAACTTCGTACCCCAAAGGTAGCTTCCATGACGGTTGATCGCCCAAATAATGCTTCCAGCCTCCAAATCGAGCGGAGTCCAATGTCTTTCCGAGTCGAGGGTAGCGCGGCTAACAAAGGCGATGGGTCGCACGGAGCCGTCTGGCTGCTCCTGCTCAAGCGTAGCACCAAAACCACGACTCTGGCGTCGCAGTATACCCGGAAAGGGCGGGAGCCGTCCTCCACGGCGTCCCAATCGGGGAAAACCAGGACCGTTGGAGCGGCGAGGTTTGCGAGTAAGTCACGCAGTATGGCCTCCGTGGCCGGCGTGAACAAAACATTGACGCCCTTTTTGAGGAGGGCGGTGATTGGTCGAATCCGTTTAGACATATCTCGCAGAAACTTACGGTAGTACGACAGGCCGCCCAGGAGGGAGCGAAGCTGTTTCAGATCGCGGGGCATGGGCATGAGGGTCCAGGCCGACACTTTCTCCGCGTTTGGACACTTTCTCCGCGGGGGCGCATGCTACGATAGAGGTAGCACTCTTTGGTGGAAACGGTTTGTGAATGACTGAGCTCCTTAACCCAAAATCTTCGGAATTTCACTATTTGTTTTTACAACAATTTTCGTTGTATACCTAGGCCATGGGATTGTTCATCGGGTAGCACTTGTATGTATATTTCCCCCAAATCAGTTTTTGGGTGGGGTGTAGAGCTCCTCAGGTGAGGAGCCTCAGAAAAAAGGTGGTGCACCTCTACCGTGGCATACGTCCGGGTGAGATCGAGTGACCCAGGAAATCGATCGGCGTCCGTCGCGCCGAGCCAGGCTTTCGAGGGTGAGAGCTTGAGATTGTGTTTGCGCAGTCGCTCGAAGAGAGAACGAATGGTCTTTACGTGAGCCGACAGGTCCGAATCAAACACGATCACATCGTCGAGGTACGCAGCTACCTGTTCTAAACCCTTGGTAACCTCGTTTATGACTTTGACAAACCAACCAGGCGATGCGCTACTGCCCCGAGGCATGACCAGCCACTAGTAAAGACCCGGTGGGGTACAAAAAGCTGTGAGTGGAACCGTGTCCTTGTGCGTGGTGGTCTGGTGGAACGACGACACGAGGTCGAGGAGGGAGAAAACTCGCCCTTCGCCCAAATAATCTAGGACCTGATCCACGCTCGGGATGGACAGCTGGCTGAGTCTGCTGATGTCGTTGAGCGTCTTGTAGTTAACTGTAATCCGAACACCGTCAGACTTCTTCGGGATGACCACCAGAAGGCTCGAGCACGGCGAAGTCAAATGTTGGGTCAGACCGGCGGCGAGATACTGATTCAGAGTGACGTCCACCTCTTTGGCCAAAATCGGGTTGATGCGATGGGACCGGGAGGTAACAGGCGCGCTGCCCTTCGGAACTGAAATATCGAAAGGCATCAGAGAAACACAGCCAAAATCCGTCTTAGATTAAGAAAAACGTTCGGGAATTCACATAGAACGTCGCCCAGCCGTTCGATGGCCACATGGGTTCACTCAGGGCCATGTAAAACGAAGACTATGTCGCGTAAATGCGACGGCAAGCGGTCCCAGATGCGCAGGAACGAAGCACGTTGTTCAGGAGCCAAAAGCTCGAGCAGGGCAGGCGAGAGTGAGGCCGTGGCTGCAGCTGCTGGGAAGGTTCCTATGTCCGTGCGCTGAAAAACGTCAATGGGTGCGCGCATCAAAGGGGCGTGGGCGACTCCCAGAAGGTCGCCGGGCTCGAGGTCGGCAGCACCAACCATGGGAAGGATCTGTCGCCTCGAGGCGACAAAGTGTTCTTCGGCAAAAAAAAGGTCCGGCTGGGGCAGCATTTCGACGAGACAGTATCCTGTAAGAGTTATGAGCCATTACTGATACCAAGTTAATCGCGAGCAGCTGAGGCTCGTCGGACAAAGTGATGTTATCGGCGCCATCGTAACGGAAGTGAAAACCACCGCCAGAGGCGAGGGCGTCGGGCACGAAAGCCGATGCGCCCGTGAGGGCATGGTGTGATAACGTCAGCTCCCCGAGAATCCGCTGGTGGCTGTAGGAGCGCGTGTTAAAACGCATCCAGCTATCGCGTCCAGAAGAACCGCGTGTTGCATCACCGAGGGGAGAACTACGCAGGCCCACACGGCGAGGTAGCTCGTTGGCTGACCAATCCTGAAGAATTGGACCCTCAAACGGCCGCTTGTCGAAGTTTGCAGGGGAGCGGATTTGCCGAATCCCCCCCAAGAACGAGGAGCAGAGCCCTGCTCGCAATGGACGGTGGCCGCACCGGCCGAACGCATCTTCTCTAAGATGTCTCGGCGGATGAAAGTCTGGGGGGAACCAGTGTCCAAGAGCGCGACACAACCAAACGCCGTGGAAGCGGTGGTCCCACTGTGGACGGCGATTTTGGTGGTGAAAGAGGCGTCGTCGAGTGTAATCGTGCCGTCGACGAGGCCCGGGCCGTGCCCGGGGAGCGATGGCGCATCCGCGAGGGCGGGGACTGCGCAAGGGGCGACAGCCAGCACTTCGGGGCTATGGTCTGCTGGCGCGTCAGAAAAATAGGTCGAAAACTCCGAAGAAGGACCGGGGTAAGCGCGTGCTGAAGCCCAAAGGCGCGGCCATGGCGCAGGGTTAATCTCGTGAATTTTCTCGGACGATATCGGAGTGCAAAATTGAGGGAAGAGGAGGGGTGAGCCAATCCGTCCGTATTTTGGCGAATGAGGTCGCGGACGGTAGAAAGAGCCTGCCCGAGCAAGTTCTTTCCTCGCCACAAGCGGGGGTCATGAGCGTCGGGATCGTCTGGCCGGAGACAAATGCCCCACACAGGGTCAAAAGGGCTGGCTTCGGATAAACGCTTATTGCCAGTGTCCAAAATGTGGCGTTTCATCGCCGGATTTTGCGTAAATTTGGCGAAAGTCCCTGCGATAACGGTGTTTTCTTGTTCACGCTCCCAAATTGTGTGGTCGAAACCACGAACGCTGCGGCCGATTCGTTTGTGTGATTGGGGATCCGACGAGCACATAATACGTCCCAACGCATGGTGGTCATGGAAGTGACGCGCCTTTTCCGCCATCATATACTGCTCTGCACAGGAATACGAAATGTCGTCGACGACAAACGCTGACGATGCCCATTCTGAAAAAATAGAAGGGGGCTGCCAGAACAATACGATGTTTTCCGACGAATATTCGTGTGTAGGGTCAAATACCAAGGGGGCCGAGCCGTCGATGGTCGTGGTTGGAGCGCGCAGTGCAGGCCTCTGGGGGCACTGGGTCGCCGACGCAAGAAGCGGGGCCGGGCCTATAGTCACCGGCTGGGAGGCCTCATCGCACGTAGGCGGAAAATCGCCAGAAGGGGTTCTCTCTGCGCTCATCGACCGGATTCCAAAGGGGGCAGTGAGCTCGGAGCTGCTTCTGCTTGACGAGAGATGCGAATCATGCGCGCAACGGCGAGGGACCAATCCGGTTACGTTGACCGGAGGCTGTGGAGTCACCACGGGTTCGACGAGCAGTGTCGGGAGCACCTGTGCTACTGACGCCGTGGAAGCCTGCAGACACTCCAAACGAATTTAAAAACGGGTCTCGGGCGGGCGACACGTGGGTGCCCGCCGGAGGGGGTTCCTGCCCTGTAGACATGCCTGAGAACGCGGACGGGGTAGCTAAGTCTGCCGAATTCTGTGCGAAAGGGAACAAGCGAGAACGCCCGCCGTTCATGCGAGGGAACGCTGAGTCAAGCGCAAAAGAGGGGCTCGGGGTTCCGGCGCCGGCCTTCCCGCACCTCAAACCAACCGTCATCATATGGTCGGAACCGGGGAAGCGGGGTGTGTAGGAGCGAGGCGAGGGACGACGGCCTCGCGAAAAGTCAACGTGGCGCGGCGGGGCAGATCCCGCGGCGCGCGTTGTACGAAGGGGAGTATCGCTCGGAGCGAGAGCTCCCGTCACAGTAGTGGTGCCATTAAAAGAAACGTCAACAGACGTGGGAACACCCGTGGGGGAGACGCGGGGGTTGGGCGCAGCAGGGGCTAAAGACAAATGTGGGTGACGCGGCGTTTTTTCGGCGGCGTCGGGCAGCGCAAAAGCATTAGTCGCCACGGTAACAAGAGTCGCTGAATCAGAAAGCCGAAGAAGGTTGCCGGCAGAAATTAGCAACATTCGGGGCATAGGGGCAGGTGTCGAGGATGGTCGGCGCTGGGAGCCGGACGAGCATAGGATACGAGCATCTTGCGAAATGTATGGGTTTTCTCCTGGCAATGCTGGCGGCGGACGCGTGAGGGGTGCCTTACCACCGTCAAGGCGTCAGATACCAGCGCGGAAGGTGCCAGCAGGGTTATTTGTCGTGTTGTACGACGGGCCGAAACGCATGGCAGGGGCGTTACTCGACGAGCTGGGCGAGGGCGGGACTCGTTGGTGTACAGTTATGGCAGAGCTATTTGTGTGCTGTCCGTAGCCACCGTCTGACCCCTACTGCGTGTAGCCGGAGCGTGCGTCTCGTGATTGGCGGCCGGAGTTTTGTGTATAACCTTGGCCCTACTGCCAGCCCGACCGGTGTCGACGATCCTTGCGAGAGTCGTTGCCTGCTCCCCCTGTTTCGTCCGCGGCGGTAGCGCAGCATGCGCTCCTGCCAGCGACGGTACCCGTCATCGTTGTCCCCGAGCTGACCAAGCTCGGGGTGAAGGCAACCACTAGCATTTATGAAGGGGTGCTTGCATTGTTTGAAATAGTGGGATATCTCGAGACAGTTGAAGCAGTGCCCTTGGATTTCTCGAAGGGCAGCCGCGCGGGCTGTTGGTGAAAGTAGACCACTCCATAGGGGAGGGTCGTCGGTCGAGAAGCTAACGGCGCAAACTTCATCACAGTGAACAAGCGGCCAGTGTGAGTATGACGTGGACGGGGCCCAGGGATCGGATGAATCCGTGGGAGCATGTGACACGTTCATGATGATAGGATTGTGTTGTCTGCGAGGGCGCGCGCCCTTGCCCGTGGCCTAGGGCAGCGGGAGAGGGCCCCAACGGGGCGGAAGCTCACCCCCTCGATACCGCAGCAGGCAGTGAAAAATATTTTGCGCCATTTATGACAGGAGTCTTATTATTTACGAGGGCGCCTAGAGCCAACCACATAGCGTCGATCGACCTAAAAGGAAGAAGACAAGTTACCAGCTCGCCGGGGAACAGGCTAGGCATGAGCTAGGGAAACTGCTCTTTTACACTCATACGAACTATCTCTAGTACCAGCCCCACCCCCGGCGCCAACGCGCGCTCACTGCAGTCAGCTCACTGCAGTCACCCCTGAACCTAATATCCGGAAAGCGCGATAGTAAGCCGAGTACGGCGTGCCGCTTGGTCCACCAAAATTCTGCAACTCGCTACGATCAGACGCCGCGTCCCCGTGGTCGAATTGCCGGCTCAGCAATTGCAGAAGCAGGTCGAAAGCCGCCGGCCCTGAATCTCTCCACTCGAGAGAGCGCGTGACCTGACCAAAAATATCATCAATGACGATGGTGAGGCCGGGGGTGGACGGTTTGTCAAGGGGAATAGCACGTCCGAAAGCTTTGCGGAAGGGGCATTCCCAGCCGCGGACCCAAACTACGGTCTTCATACCGTATTTGCTGCAACGTTTATCGCTAACCATCAGAACGTCTGCTTGGGCTTGTTTGACAGAGCGAATAAGTTGCTGAGCAGCGAGTGCTTGGTTGACATTGGAGGGGGGAAAAGTGGTGACGCCCTCGACCTTGCGCGAATCTGTGTTCACGTAGTTGTGCGAGACCGCGACAATGTGATCGGCTTCTTCCTTGGATTTGGCAACGTCTACAAAGGCCTGGCGAGCGCGGGCGAGAGCGGACGACAGCGGCTGTGAGCGGTCATCGGTAACCGTTACATTTTCCAGCCTCTCTAAGGATTTGGCGACGCCAACTAACGACGATACCTGTCTTTTGTGTGGAAACACCACCTTGACGTCAGCACCAGTGTCCTCCCTCCCCGAAGAATCGGAGGGTGCGTCCGAACTGGAGCTGTAGTCGCTCGGCGCACGTCCTCCAGAGTGCCGGCGGCCCGAACTACCTCCGGAAGAGCGACTATTTCCCCCTCCCTTGCCGTGGTACGTCGAAACAGTGCGCCGTCCGTTGCCACCACCGCCGCTGCTATGGCCCGACCCACCCCCGCGATTGTTGCGCCCAGAGCCGCCACCGCGGTTGTTGCGGTCGTCGCCGCCTCCGCGACGGCCGTGGCCATCGCCGCCGCCAACGCCACCGCCGTCGCGGGAGCGGTTGTGAGCTACTTGGGGCATACGGTCGGTTTACTGCGACGGGGTCGGCCAGTGCACGCGGGTTGTCGTGGACGCGTGGGCGCGTCGCAGAGCGTAGAATAGGGCGTCTACGACAACCGTCAGCTCTAGGGTGAATTAGTTCGCAGAGTCGATCCGTTGCGTTGCTTGGTGGACCGATAGTAGCGGTTCCGGCAGGCGTTGGAGCACGGTGGTTGCTGCATCAACAACCGTTGCAGCCAGTTCTTCTCCAAACCGCTCGAACCGAGGCGCGTCTGCCATGCACTGCACGCTCCCGTGCATGAAGGCGCCCTCCTTCGAGATCAGATATTTGCCGTCGACCCCGTTGGTCGCAGCGGGCATATCTCCCGCGGCCGATGCGGCAGGGGTGCCCTAAAGAGATGTAGCGGTCGCAGCGGCAGGGCGAGTTCCAGCTGTCGCGGGAGGGGCTGCCGCGACGGCAGCGGTGGGGGCGCCCAAACATTGCATGGCGGCGGAGTGATCCGCGGCCGCAGCGGCGGCGTGGGCCCCAGATCCCATGGTTTGAACTCCCACAGTGGGAGGAGCGCCCGAAAAATAAGTGGTTCTCACTACCCTGGGGGGGGCTCCCGCGGCAACAGCGGTAGGAGCGCCCGTAAAACTCGGTCCAACCGCGGCCGTAGCGACGGGGTCCGCAGCAGCGGGGTGGTTCCCAGCGGCCCCCGCGGCCGTAGCGTCGGGGTGGTTCCCAGCGGCCCCCGCGGTCGTAGCGGCGGAGTGAGTCCCAGGGGAAGCTCCCGCGGCCGCAGTGGCAGGGGCACTCCCATCCCGACAGTGGCTGTCGCTGACACGCATCGCATGTTCCTTCGCGAGAACGAGGGCCTCCGTCGCCCCCTCCCTCGTCGCGGCCAAAGCCGCCTCTTCCCTCAGCCTTGCCTCCTCCTGCTGTTTCCAGTCAAGCAGGAACTGGTGCTTGGCGTTGGCAGCTGTTTAACCGCGGTTCTCTACTGCCGCGCAAGAAGAGTCGGCCTCCCTGAGAGCGTCCGTAGCGGCTTTCACCGTCTGCTCGGAACGTTTCTTCTCCGACTCGCGCCGAAGGGAGGCCTCCCGAGCGGCGTCGGTGTGCACAGCTCTTTCAGGGCCCTCAACTCGCGAGGGAGCCCGAGGCAGATGCGGGCCTCCTCGGTCATCGAGGACCAGATCGCCTCGGACATGACTCCTTGGAGGAGGAACGGGCGCTGCGGGGCGACCGAGCATGCAGGCTGGGACGGCGGGGTCGAAACCCCTTCGCGGTCCCCAGGGCCCGGTCCAGAGGACTCCTGCTCCTCGAGCTGCAGCGACATAGTCCCCTGGGGTGGGTGCTCATCTTCCCGTGAGGAGGGGACGCGGCCCTGCCCACCTCCCCGTGAGGGGGAGACGCGGTACCCTCCTCATCATCCGATTGGTGCCGGAAGCGACGGCGCTTGCCACGCCTGTCGCCATGGCCGTCCGAGTCCGATGACATCGTGGAGCGTTGCACGGGCGCAGGGGCAGGAAGCGCGGCGGGAAGGGGAGGAAGGGGGGAGCGTGGCGATGAGCGAGACTCGGAAGTAGTAATAAGGTGGGGCGTAGTCTCAGAAGGAGTGATAATCTCAACAACAGCGGTGCTGGGCTCAGCAAAGCAGCTGCCCTCGCCACAGCTGCAGCAACTAGGCTTTCTGTCCCCAAGACAGGTATTCGTGCCCCAGCCGCGGTAGTACCGTGGCGCTCAGGTCTAAGGGCGGCGACATTCGCTGCGACAGCAGTGGTGCGTGATGCAAACTCCAGGGCGACTGCATGCCTATCCACCGCAGTAGCACTGCGGGGCCCGGCCGTGGAGGCCTCTACGCTGGCGGTAGCAGCGGTAGGCTCGGGCACGACGGCAGTCGTGCCAGCAGCAGTGAGGGCCGCCATGGTGAAGGCGCGCATAGCCACAACAGCAAAGCTGTGGGGCCCGGTCGCGGTCGCGTCTGCGCTCGCAGCAGCAGCAGCAGCAGGAATACAGCGCGCAGCGGCAAAGGCAGTGTCACCCACAGCAGTAGTAACCGCCACAGCAGCAGTGTTTGGATCCGTCTGCGCTCGCAACAGCAGCAGCAGTATAACGCCCAGTTGCGAAGGCAGCGTCACTCACAGCAATAGGAACAGCCACAGCAGGAGTGTTGTGGAGCCCGCCTGCGCTCGCAACAGCAGCAGCAGCAGTACAGCGCTCAGTTGCGAAGGCAGCGTCACTCACAGCAGTAGAAGCAGTGTGAAAACTAGTCTCCAGGGCGGCTACACGCCCAATAGTAGCCATAGCGCGGTGGGGTGCGGCCGTGAGAGCTGCTGAACTCGCAACAGCGGCAGCAAGCTCATCCCCAACAGTGGCTACACTCGCAACAGCAGCAGCAGCTGCAGCAGCTTCGGCGGTGGCTTGACGCTTGAGGCGACGAGCGCTTCAGGCCGAGGGCTCGCGGAGACTGGAACCGGTTTCGGGAAGCGAAAAAGTACAACTATTAGTGGCACCCTCACTCTCTTCAAGAGAAAGGGAAGGTTCGGGGGGAAACGTATTACGAATGGAGTCTTCTACACTATTTGCAAGTTGGGTTCGCGGGATCATAGTATCATCCGGATGGACTGCACTATCATCAAGTGAAAACGGGCTGGTTGGGGAAAAACAAGTTGCAGCGCTCGTATCTGAATTTGTTGTAGCAGAGTCTGCGGGTGGTTGTGCTCCAGCCGTGAGGGGCACGGGGCCCTCAGAGGGGCTAGGCCGAAGAGCAGCCCCGAGAGCCCCTAGGCTAGGGTCAATCCCGACCGTCTCCCGGCTAGGAGTTGCGATGGGGGGTGAACACGCATCGCCAGGGCCAGTACTCCCATGTGCACCGCCTGATGTTTTGTTGATTGTACTTTGGTGCGTGGTACGGATATGACAATGGTTTATGATAGTAGGGAGTTCCTATGGTAGATTGGCTCTATTGTTGTGGGAGATTCATACTGGAATATCCCCGGGTCTGCGGCTTTTCCAGCGGATCATTTTCCCCGGTGACTCTCACCTTTTCTTTCTCTTTCTTCCTTTCTACTTGCTCTACTTGTCTTCTATGTTTGGATGATGGCTTCGTGGACGCTCGAGGAGCGCGGCTAATACATGTCGATGCTTCTACTATTATCTGTCGGCAACCGACGCCTCTACCCCGCTACTGTCCGCCAGCGGGTAAACCTTTGAGACTCCAGACATTAGGAAACACGATATATCGCCTAGTACGTTGGGCCTAGTTGGAGCTAGGTGCTGTGAGTATATTCCCGGGCGAGGGAAAGAGCTGAGGGCCCTTATTCGAATCATGCCCGAGGGCGAGTTCGATGTGGCCTGGAGGGCGTTGATGGGCAGAGAGAGAAAATGGAAAGGTTGCGATGGATATGGATGTGTGACCTCGAAATACTGATTCAGAGGAGGGATGAACTCGTAGAGGCCATCCAATTTGGACGATACTCAGAGTACCGAACCTTCGATCAGATCGCTGAGGCTTCAGACCGGGTCGATTGGACAGCGATATCGATCACGTTCGATACACCGTTTCCGAGTACGAGAGTGAGTATTCTACACGATCTGCGAGGATTCTTTCAACAGGAGGAGATGCGGAAGAAACCGCAGCCTGTTGCCCAGATGCAAGAAAAGGGTGCGAGCGTGGCCAGGCTTGAGCCTGAGCTGGTAGCCCCACTTGGTATTGAAGCAGAGAGCACTGCACCGCAGCAGCAACAGCGGAAGCAGCAGCCTCAGCAGATGGCAGACAAGAACAAAGTTTTTAGCCTGATGATGAGATGCTAGAAGGAAAAGAGCTGGGTTTTATGGTGGTTGAGGTGGTGAGATCTGATATGGTCGTTGTGGACGAAGGGAGGGGAAATGGAGGAAGAGAGGAAGAGGTGGAGACTGGCAAGGGCGAGGCGCAGCAGGCGCAGGAGCTATTGCCACTGTCACTGCCGGCGCAACAGCAGCAGCAGCTGCTGCCCACGGTGGCACCCCCTGCTTGGCTGCCCCTTCCTCTAGCTGAATTCGAGACCGATCAATGCGAGAGCGGGAGGGGGTGCTCGGATGACAAGGGATGGCTCGGCGGTTTGATTGTCGTCAGACTAAACTACCATTCATCGAGCTACAAAAGGACGTGGGGAGATCAACCCAACAGCGCTTTGGCGCGAACCGGCATCGGCACGAGCTGGGGGGCTTCAGAGGAGAGCGATGGCCGGCGCTGGTATCTCCGTGAGAAGGTTTCTCTGCTTTTGGGCCGGACTGATCCAGGTCTTATGGCCTCTCTCTCTGTTGTGTGAGCTTGGTGTGTGTGGATTTCATTTTTTCGGTTCCTCGCTTGGCATCTTTCATACTATTTTGGGTACCTGGTGTGTATCTGGTATGATTTTTGGTTGTATACCTGATTGATAGTACAGCCGTAGGAAGCCTGTGACTGCTGTTTGTGTCTTTGTTAGAGACAGGTAATTGTTGGAATGGCCCCTTCGCCCCTAGGGGACATACAACGTTTGGTATAAAAACGTGTCAGGTTGCACCCCCTGCCAGAGCTGGTTTGTGATTTCTCTCGACGATGACTTTGCTTTGCTTGTTTTTTGCGCTCTACTCGAGTAGACTGAGCTTAAGCATGAGATTATCATGGGATACTGGGTAGGGTATACGAAGGTAGGGCCACACTGCTTAGGTAACGCTGATGATGATGCCGTCTGCTGCAGCTGGTACAAAATCGTTAGCATGCAGCAATGAGATAAGTGCTCTACTATTAATAGATTGCATGCGTCCATAACTGATGACTGCTCAGTTAGCACTGACTTATGATACTCTATTTTCTGCGTTTAAAAAACAGTAGTCTTGGCACTTCGGTTCATTTTCAATCAACCATTTGACCCACGACCGAAAAACTTGAGCGAGCTCTCGTTTCTGAGAATTTTCTACGCGTTTGATATGATACCACCATCTGTTTCTACAGAGTATAGGTAGATGGTTAGACTATGAACTTTCGGGCATGGTCGTGCCTCGCGAAGCAGTTGATTGACGGTTTTTTGTCCTATACAGTACTGTGTGCCTCCGGGATACCTGCAGCGGGGACCCCACTAGAGTGCGGTCATTTTCACCTGGAAAGAGTTTGTTTTGGACAAGAAACTGCTGGTGCAACACAGTACACTACTCGCGTATTGTATGGTCTGGTGGTGGATATGTGCATGTGTGTTCTTCACATTAAACTGATCTTTCCACCCTGAAAAGATTTTTTAGTGGGAATTTCGGTATGATGTGATGGTGACAGCTATATGCTCTACTGCATTGTGAGTAGTTAACTTCACTATGCATGCGATGGTGACAGCTGTGCTTTGCACAGCAACAGTGCTAAATGTTGTATAACGTCATAGGATAGTAACCCCCCCCCATTAATAT
>JAYJMJ010265447.1:0-13739 GCA_036873875.1 Laminaria ephemera | reverse complement strand
CGCCCCAGAAAAAGCGGCTAGAACAGAAGGTGTAACTAAAGTAATCAAAGCCGCAAATACCCAATGCGTACCAGAACCCCACGACATCCCTGAATCCCTAACCGTATTCGGAAATATTTCAGAAATAAACACCCAAATTACAGCTCCTTGACCAATCGCGTGTGCGCCTACAAACGCACAGACAAAAGCGACGACCATTGCACCTTGAGCACTCGTATAAAATGCCCAAGCCACTCCTAATAAAGTCAAGATATAGCCAATTGAACCAATAATCATCAACTGTTTTCTACCTAAGCGATCTATTAAATACATGCCTAGTATGGTGAAAATTAGATTAACAAAGCCGATTGGGATGGACGCTCCTAAAACATTATCAGCGGCAATACCTGCCGACTCAAAAATACGAGGTGCATAATATAAGACGAAATTAATGCCTGATAGTTGATTGAAAAAAGCGAGCATAAAGGCTAAAGAAATTGATTTTTTGTACTTACCAGAAAAGAAAGTATCCGTCGCTTTTTTAGTAAAAGAATCTTTAATCGCTTGAACTTCCGTTTGTATATTTTTGATACCTGGGTTTAATTGCTTTAATAGACTGATTGCTTCTGCTTCTTTCTCCCCTTTCATTAATAACCAACGAGGACTGTTTGGTACGCCCAATACCATTACCGTATAAATCAAGGCAGGTACTGCTTCTATCCCTAACATCCACCGCCAAGACCCTTCTCCCATATATTGCCCTATTAAATAGTTGGACAAAAACGCCACCAAGATGCCAAAAACAATATTGAATTGATACAAGGCGACTAATCGACCTCGATTTTCAGCAGGGGCAATTTCAGAAATATAAATGGGTGCCGCTACAGAGGAAGCACCTACGCCCAAGCCACCAATAAAACGAAAAAAGGAAAATAAATAAGGACTAGTTGCCATGCCTGACCCAATAGCAGAAACCGTATATAAAATGCCTATCCAAAATAAGGTCTTTTTTCGACCTAGTTTATTACAGGGAATTCCTCCCATTAATGCGCCAATAACCGTTCCCCACAATGCCATCGACATAATAAAAGTGCCATGAAATAAAGGACTGGTATCCCATAATTTTTGAATGGGCTGGTCTGCCCCAGAAATGACAATGGTATCGAACCCAAAAAGGAATCCTGCTAATGCTACGGTGATCGCCCAATAGCCTACTTTACTTTTCATTGGAAAATGTTTTTCGTTTTGTTAATGAATTCGTGAGCGTTTTAAACAGCGAGTGAATGTAGGGCTATTTTTTGAAAGGACAAAAGGGATGATTGATTATCCCACTTTTGAACGAGATTAATTATTCACTAGACGGATATTGTAGTCGCCCAATTGTAGTCGCCCAATTTATTGGGCTGACTGTTATAAAATAGTAATAACCAAAGCTTAACAGCCTACCCAATAAATTGGGTGGCTACTTACACAGTAACCGCTTCTACTTTTTGGGAAGAAAATAATAACACAAAAGCCTTTAAATTCTTAGTTTGTTGCAGGCGTTCATCATGTTGTAAATAAGCTTGTAGTTGCAGAATAGCGTCTGCTTTTACAGTATCCCATTTCTTCAATGCTTTTCTGCGGATATATTTTAACTCAAAAACAAATTGGTAGGGAATTTCAAAAGGTTGTCGTTGTAAAAGCAGCAAATCGACTCGTCCTTTCTGTGTGGGACTTTTTCGCACTTCTAATTCACTAAAAATTTTAAAAATATTGGTGCTGTAAAACAGAGAGGTAAAAATAGCTTTGTAGGTCAGTTCATTGTAATGCGCTCGGTCTTCTATCGCTAATTGAGCGAGTATATCTTGTGTTAAATCCATCAAAGGTTGGATGTTATTATACACTGCCAATTGTTCTATCTTTTCCCATATATCCAGTCCTCGTTCTTGAATATTCGCCTCTTCTAAGGTAATTTGTTGGAAATATTGAAAATAAAGTTGTCGGATTACTGCATTTGGAATATGAAAAGTGATTCGATCTAACCATTCCGATTTGATCGTTAAAATGCCTTGGTAAAATAATAAACTGATTAAATCATCTTTCGTCCATGTTTTTTCAAAACTATATTCTTCTGTGAGTTGGGCGGAGGTACTGCCCTCTGATAATAGCTTTTTGATGATGGCAATATTTTCTCCTTCCTTGTTGTCCAATTTAAATAAGTTGCGCACCTTTCGGTAGTCACTCGCTATATTTGTATCTAATAACTTATTAGGAAATTTCTTAGCTGCTATATATTTCTTGGCAAAATATAAAACCATATCTGGATTATATACCCGTTCTTTTCCTTCCCAATTAAATAAATAACCATTATACCAAAAAGCTAGTTCTTTCAGCATCGGTTCTCTATCTGCTTCAGGAATCTCTATACCCTCTAATATATCCAATACTTCCGCTTCTGTAAAGCCAAACATCTCATTCAACTCTGCGGCTGTTGTCAATTTTGAAGCGATGTTAAAACCACTCGTTAAACTGTCTAATGTAATTGGCGTGACACCTGTGATAAATATGCGACCTATTCGACCCTGTAAAGTTCCTTCCTTTAACATCTCATAAAACTTACGTACAAAACCATTTTTACTGACAATATTTTTAAAATTGGCAAAATCAAAGGCTAATAATTCATTCGCAAAATGATCGTATTCATCTATGAGTACATAAATTTTTTCATTTATATCATACTCATCCATCGTATCAAACAAATGTTGGATAACCTCGGAAGGACTATTTAAATCAAATACTTTATCTCTAACAGGTTTTTTAAATAAATCTTGATGTGCAGACATCATACGCCTTACCCCATATCTCACATTATTCAAAAAATCTCTATAGGTTGTTTCAGGGGTTTTAGTATCAATTGCGGAAAAAGATAGCTGTATGACTAAATAACTATTAGCCAAAGGCGTTGGGTTTTGCCCTATATAATATTGCCCAAATAATTCTTCAAATTTAGCTTTATGTTCAATGCTATAATAATATTGTAAAGTGGAAATAAACAAACTTTTTCCAAAACGACGGGGGCGAACCATAAATACATAACGCTCCCCTAAATTTTCTAACAGTTCAATATAGGAAGTCCGATCTACATAGTGATAATTATCCGTCACTAATTGCTCAAAATTACTAGTACCATAAGGAATACGAATCATATAAGTAAGTTTGTTGAAAAGTAAAGATACAACTTTGGAGAAAATTGTTGCCCCTAAAAATAGCCTATATAATTAAAAGTAAGTAACTTGCAGCCCTTCCCTCCTATCCCTTCAATTCTTAAGTAGCATTCCATCAAATAAAAATATAGACAATCCTTCAATTATGATTTTTTTCAATGAAGGGTAAACTATAATACAAAAACAATGAACAAATTTAGTACTTACCAAAAATGGGGTAGCCCCAAAGATGGCTTCTTCTTATGCTATTTTATCTTATTATTATTTGCGTTCACTATACCTGTAAAAGCACAAGAAGCAGCGCCTCCTATAGCCAATATACCTGGAGGAATCTATAACACGCCTCTATCTATTACCCTAGAAACGACAAGTGGCGACCTATACTTTACTTTGGATGGCAGCGAACCCACTACCGCCTCTACGCTCTACACAAACCCTATTACAATTGCTGCTAATACCCCACTTCGAGTACGCACTTTTGACCCACCCTTAGAACCTAGTTCAATTATAACGCACACGTATTTATTTGATGTCTCCCACACATTTCCTATCGTTGCATACACGGCTGACCCAAAAGAATTATTTGATACCCTTATAGGAATTTATCCTAATTATTTAGAAGATATTGAAATTAAAGCCAATATAGAATTCTACGAAAACGATGGCAGCTTAGCTTTTAATCAACTAGTAGAATCCGAAGTGCAAGGAACAGGTAGTGCAGAGTTGCCTCAAAAGTCATTAGCTGCAAAAGCCAAATCCAGTTTAGGTAGTAAGGTCATTCCCTATCAGGTATTTCCTGATTTGCCCTATACAGAATTGCGGAGCCTCGTTTTTAGAAATTCTGGTCAAGATTGGAATTATACGATGTTTCGGGATGCCTTTGCCACTAGTTTGGTAGCCAATGTATCAGATGCTGAAGGAATTATTGAAAAGCCTGATTTATGTACACAAGGTTCTCGACCTAGTGTGTTATATATTAATGGTGCGTATTGGGGTATCCACAATGTTAGGGAGCGAATGGACAGAAGGTATTTAAAAGTACATTTCGACTTGAGTGAGGACGAAATAGATTTATTAGATAATGAATCTGAAATCAAAGAAGGAACGATGGATAATTGGAATGCACTGACTACTTTTTTGCAAAATAACACCCTCAATTCTACTAGTAATTTTGAGTACGTCGCTAATCAAATAGACCTTGACCACTATATAGATTACCTTGTTTTTAATTTATACATTGATAACCACGATTGGCCAAGTAATAATAATCGACGTTGGCGAGCAATCGGAGTGGATAATCAATGGCATTGGATGGTCAAAGACCTTGATTTTTCTTTTGGTTTTTATGTCAATGACATGATTAATACAGGGGAATTTACCGCAAACTCATTACAGCGATTATTTTTCTCAGATGGCTATCAATGGCCCAATTCCGCATGGGCAACTTTGCCTTTTCGTCGATTAATAGAAAATCCACAGTGGCAGGCAGACTTTGTTAATAGAATGGCCGATCAGCTCAATGTTTTATACACGTCCGAACGAGTAAATAGCAGAATTAGTGAATTTGAACAATTGTATGCCCCTGAGATTCAACAGCATCATAATCGTTGGTCGGATGGTTATCAAATATGGGAGCAACACGTTCAAAAAATGAGAAATTTTGCGGATGGAAGAGTACCAATAGTGAGAGATTATTTTATTAGTGAATTGCCTGCTGTAACAGGTACTGCGGACGTACAAGTTTTTCTAACTCCTTCTAATGGAGGAGCCGTAGCCGTCAATACCCTCCAAATAGATCAACCTAACAATGGTTGGACAGGTACTTATTTTCAAGGCATAGCTGTTCCTCTAAAAGCCTACCCGAATAGAGGATATATATTCGATTTCTGGTCAGAGGCTGTTGAAGGGAGTGCGCCTTCTACTACTATTGATTTTGTTAATCCTACTAATACCGTAGTAGCCAATTTCACAAAAGGTTCTACTTCTACTGAACCAATTGTTATCAATGAGATCAATTATAATTCTAAAGATGACGAAAATTCGGGTGATTGGATTGAGTTATACAACCCTACTGCAAATAGTGTCAATATAGAAGGTTGGTATATAGAGGATGAAAGTGGTCGATTTTTTAGTATTCCTAAAGGGACAATTATTCCTGCTAATGGCTATTTAGTAGTCATTGAATCTGAGGCATTATTTACTAGTATTTATCCAAATGTTACCAATTATATTGGGGAATTTGGTGGAGGAAATCGAGGTTTTAGCTTAAGTGGAGGCGGCGAATTAATTACCCTATCCAATGTGAATGAGGTACAAATTGATGCAGTAAATTATGATGATAAAGCCCCCTGGCCAACTGCCGCAGATGGAGAGGGTGCCACCTTACAACTAATGGATGCTAGCCTTGATAATATTTTTGCTAGTAGTTGGGAAGGATTAGTAGCTACTCCTAACGAAATAAATGGAACAAACGGAGAAATCAACAATAATGTCCCTCCTGTCACCCCTGAAACACCTACTACTGAACCAACTAATTCAACTTGTGGCATTTCGTTTACAAATACCTCTAATAGCATCAATATTAGTGGCTTAACTGCTCCTCATTCTATTTTGAAATTATATAATGAAAGCTACAGTTTAGTCTATAATTGTACAGATACTTGCAATGAAACAGAAACAATTGAGGATTTAAGAGTCGGTATATATCACCTTGATATTCAACTATTCGATGCCAATTGGCAGCCTCTGTGTAGTTTAAAGGAAGATCTCCAAACTGAATCTGATGTAAACAATCCTAGTTGTAGTGATGTCCAGATTACAGTCAATAATGCAAGTATGCAAATTAGTGGTTTAACTGCCCCTATAGAAATTGTACAAATCTATGAAGAAGATTGGACACTACCACAAATCTTTACTTGTGTCAGTAACTGTGGCGATAGCCAACAAATCAATGATTTAACGCCACAAACTTATCATGTTAATATTCAGTTTTTCACGGATACCTGGGCATCTATTTGCTCTGAAACGATTGATGTTCCTTATCAGGCGTTCCATACTCCTATTAGTATGGGGCGGCGGTCAATTCAGCCCTTATCGGAGACTTTACAAGTATTTCCAAATCCTGTAAAAGATCGTTTGTTTCTTAGAATAAATGGAGAAGAGGCGCAGTCTTTTCAACTACAATTAATCAATCGATTAGGACAAGTTGCTTATCAGCAAACTGTTATTTCGGATGGGGCATTGGAGCATTCTATTGATTTAGGGGAATTAGCTAGTGGTATTTATTTTTTGCAGGTGCGAGATGCAGGAGGAGCGTTTTTTTTAGAGAAAGTTGTAGTGGAGTAAAGCTTAAGGAAGTAGCTCAAGTCAAGTATCGGATACCTTCGAGGTATCCGATACTTAGGCTTAGACCTAGGCTTAAACTTAATCAAGAAAGACTATAAACCCTAGCTTCCCACGGCTGCAAGTTTTTTTCCTTATCAATAGTTAGATAATTCCCAATCAATAAAGCCGCATTTGAAAAATCAGGCACTCCGAAAACAGCCTGTACATCCGAAGAAAAATTAAGCAAAATTAAAAATCGACCTAACTCATTTTTTCGCTCATAAAAATAAACATCGGGATGCTGTGGTAGATATTCTTGATAATCTCCATACACGAGCGTTTTATGCACCTTCCTCAAAGCCAATAATCGTTGATAGAAATAGAAAATAGAATCCTTATAGACTAAGGCATTTGCTACATTAATCTCTTTATAATTAGGATTGATTTTTAGCCACGGTTGCCCAGTTGTAAAGCCTGCATGTTCGTAATTATTCCATTGTACAGGCGTTCGGGCATTATCTCTTCCTCCCTCTTGAATCCGTCGAAGCAATTCGTCCATATCCTTACCTTCCGCTTGCCATTCTGCTATCGTACTCAAATTGGCGACATCATCATAATCAGCTAAGGTAGGAAAAGCTACATTGGTCATCCCAATTTCACTACCTTGATAAATACAAGGCGTTCCTCGTTGCGTTAATAATAAAATTGCTAATAGTTTAGCAGATTCGTTTCTATATTGTTGGTCATTGCCAAAACGAGAAACCATTCTAGCAAAATCATGGTTATCTAAACAAATATTGACCCACCCCGTTTCTCCAATCGTTTCGTGCCATTCTCTAAAGACTTGCTTAAATTCCACTAGTGTAAAGCCATGACTTTGCAAGCGATCTCCTCCTTCATATCCTAGAAATAAATGGTCAAAATGATAGAGCATATTTAACTCTTTTCGATCTTCCCCTACATAGTCTAGGCAATTGCCTTTACTAACACCAATCCCCTCTCCTACTGTCATTACATCATAGTCGGCATTTGCTTTTTGATACATTTCTTGCAAGAATTCATGCACCCTTGGCCCATTAGAATAAATAGTATCAATCGTTTTTTTAAAGTCAGCAATGGGAGCATCAGGAAAATGAAGCTGCTTGGAAATCAATGGAATAACATCCATTCTAAATCCATCTACCCCTTTTTCATACCAAAACCGCATGAGTTGATAGACTTCTTCTCGTACTTTAGGATTTTCCCAATTTAAGTCAGGTTGTTTTTTAGTAAATAAGTGCAAAAAATATTCCCCTCTTTGCGCATCATATTGCCAAGCATCGCCCCCAAAAAAGGATTGCCAATTATTTGGCTTTTCTTTCTTCCATATATAATAATCGGAATAAGGATTATTGTCTGATTGGCGAGAAGCCTGAAACCATTCATGTTCATCCGAAGAATGATTGACAACTAAATCTAAAATGATCTTTAAGCCTTTTGCATGGGCAGTTTCCAATAATTCATCAAAATCTGCCATCGTCCCAAATTCCGTCATGATGTCGCAATAATCACTCACATCATAGCCATTATCATCATTGGGCGATTTAAAAATAGGGCTTAACCAAAGGACATCTATGCCAAGTAAAGTTAAATAGTCTATCTTTTGGGTGATCCCCTTAATATCTCCAATACCATCTCCATTACTATCCTTAAAACTACGAGGATAGATTTGGTAGATAACGGCTTCTTTCCACCAATTTTTAGTCATTATTTATAAGTTAGAGGCGAGCATACACACAAAAAGCAAGCTGCCATAATACAATTATGGCAGCCTCCAATAATTCTCTTGATGTAAATCTATATAATTAACACATTTACATAATCTTAAAGAATGTCTCTCTATAAATTGATTAGCACAAATATATAAAACATATTACTACATCAACAATATATAAAAATTTTTAACAAATTTTGATATACGTGCAACCCTATAAAATGCGTTTTGTCCTTGTAAATAGACTGATTATCCTATAATTTCTAATTACTGTCGATAATTTAGGTGTTTTAGTAAAATTTAACGTATCTTTAAGATAAGGAATTAAACAATAATAAATTTGTTATTTTATTTCCTTATTTTCTCTATAAACCGTTATCATTTCCCCAAATCTTTGCATTATGAAGAAGGTGAATATCCGTTATTTTCTAACAATCATTTTAGTAACTATAAGCATTTCCTCTTATACTTACTTAAGCTGTGTAGCGACTCCTACTAATTGTCTTTCTCCTACACATTCTACGGTTTCTGAAGAAGAAGATGGAACCGAACAAAAAACGTACTTCCCTGATATAACTATTATTCAAAAGCTGTTTACTATTGGTAAAAAATTGACTAATGTACAAACCATTAGTCCGATGTTCGGCTTATTGCTACTTCCTTTGTTATTTAATTTAAAGATGATCTTTGTAACAGCTTAGTTTGTTAATTATTAATTACTAGTTGATTAATTATTCTCAAATTACGTTGTCAACGTCTATCTTGAATAATCAATCAACTAATAATTAATCAACCCCTTCTACTACTTCAATAACATCACTGCATTCTGCATCATCCTAGAAGGCCCTCTCCAAAACATTCGGTACTGCGTATTATCCATTAAAAATACTATTTTTCCTTTCCCTATTGGCTGTACGCCTGCAAAAGCATTTCCTGCTAATTGTTTCAAGTTATCTGATGACGAATACCCTGATGCTAACAACTGATTTGGATTCGCTGCGTAAGTGCCCACTACTTGAAAGTCACTATTAGGCTTTAGTGCATTCGACCCAAATTTTAAAGTGTACACCTCTTTTGGCATTCCAAAAGCTAGGGGATTCGTATTATCTATCTTTCCATTTAAGGCTGCTCCAGGAATATTCTTTTTGCCATGATAATCACGTCTATCCGCAAAAGGAACAAAAGTGGCTTGCTTACTAGAATCTTTAGGACTTTTAATTAATTCTATATTCGTCATACCTGATGCTTTCTTCGTAAAAAAATTAGCGGCACTCTCCGTAGCTACTAAAACACCTCCGTTATTCACCCATCCTTTGATCGCTTGTAGTTCTTTTTTACCAAATAATTTAGCTAGGTTATTGCCGCCACCTGGCAAAATTAATACATCATAGTCGTTTAAATCTGCGCCACCATAACGTTGTCCGAATTTAGGGATAGCCGTTTGTTTTAGGATAGAGGTACGGATGCGTTCTACAGGCAAAGCAGTTACTTGGTCAAATAAAAAATAAAGTTGTCCGCAAGTATAGGTACTAAAAGGTGGCTCTACCATTAAAGCCACTTTTGGTTGTTTGACTGGTCGACTAAATCTAGAGGTTAAATCTATACCTGATACCATACGTCCTGTGTTGAGACCGTCTATGACCACCTCTGCGGACGCTGCTACTGCTTGCATATCTGCTTGTACTACCTTTGATTTCTCCAAATTTCTGCCTAATAAAACGACTAAAGAACCGGGTGGATATTCCTTAATACCATTATTAAAACCTTTCTGTACAGAGCGCACTCTATATCCTTTCTGCCATAATAAAGACAAGGCTTTAGGTGCAAATTGTTGGTTCCAATCAATTACATACGCATAGCTTGCACTAGGATTTGTAACCGTACTTGCATAAGATAAGGGCTTAGTAATCCTTGTAGTATTAACACTAACGGCTCGTTTACTTTGGTAAGCTTCCAGATTATAAGCAAGTGGCGTTGCCCACGTAGACATATCATACATTACGGAATCCTCTATCGCCATTTCTGGAGAAAAAATACTATTTATAAATAGATGCTTTGATTGATCGGTCAGAATAATAATGGTTCCCTTTGGGAAGGATTGATTACTCCCTTTGTTGGTACGGTAATTCTTAGCATCTCCAACAGAAAAATTACCTGTTGCTTGTTCTATTTCCACCCCATGTCTTAATAAAATATTGACCACTTCTTTTAAATAGCCATTCTCATCAGGTGGTAAAATATAGGCTTTTGTACTATTTTTACTATTGCTTGGTCGCAATGCTTGATAGGTGTATTCTTGAAATACTCGCTTGTGTTCCGCCGCTTTTTTGAGCGTGGCAAGCGTAGTGGTATAATGATCGAAAAGTCGTTGGCGAATCGTCAAGGTCGTGCCATCACTGGTTTCAATCGCTCGTCCTCCTGCGATGCCTCCTTGTTCCGTTAACATACCTATCGCTCCCATCACAGATGGGTAACTTGAGCCATAACCGGGGTAGAAAAAATCAAACGCTTCCCTAGTAAAATAAGAAATTTTGTGTTTATCAAAAGCTTTGATATTCGCCATACCAAAGGTATCTGATAGCGCTTCATAACTATCGGGTAGTAATTTATTTCTAGGGGTAGTGCCGGGCATTGTAAAATAATTATTATTGTAGCCTTGTTCGTGATAATCTACATGTACCTGTGGCATCCACTTTTGGTAGATGCTAATATGCCCTCTTGATTCAGGGTGTACGCCCCAAATCCAATCTCTATTTAAATCAAACCAATAGTGGTTCGTTCTGCCGTTTGGCCAAGGAGCGAAGTGTTCTAAATCTTGGGGTTCTTTGCCAACGACCGATCTTGCCATCCCATTATACCAATAAACATAGCGATCTCGACCGTCAGGATTGATACAAGGAAACATTAGAAAAACAGTATTTTCTAGCAAATCTGCTGTTGCTGCATCCTCCGCCGCTGCTAGACGATAAGCGATTTGTAAAGCAGCTTCTGTTGAGGCAGCTTCATTACCATGAATATTATAGCTGCAACCAACCACCACAGGATTGTCATCCATCAAGGCAGTCGCTTTGGCTTCACTGAGTACCATCGGATTAGCTAATTTCAAATTGGTTTGTCGGATGTCTTCTAGTCGTCCTTGATTCTTTGGGGAAGTGATGACCAAATAAATCAATTCTCTGCCTTCATACGTTTCCCCATAAGAGCCAAGTGTAATTTTATCAGATTTAGCGGCTAAAGTTTTAAAATAGTTGACGGCATCCGCATAGATCGTAAAGCGTTCGCCCAAGCGATAATTCAAAACATCTTTAGGGGCAGGTATTGTTTGATCGTAGGTTAATTCAGGTTCAAAGGCAAAACGATCTTCAATTAATTGTACCTGTGCGGTCGAAAAAAAACAGATACTAGAAAATAATAAGAGTAAATAACGGGTTTTCATAAGTTGTATTAGTTTAGATACGTTGATATGGAAGGACTTTCAGAGAAAGCGAAGGTAGGTATTTAAATGGAAAAGACTTATTACCTTTGCACAATATTTACGACTAATATGTACCAACCAACTTCTGATACAGAAAAAAAATGGCTTCATCAATTACGACAAGGCAAAGAGGAAGCCTTGCAAGCTATTTTCCAGCAATACTATAAATATTTATTGGTGTCTGCTTACAATATTATTGGCGATCAAGACAAGGCCAAAGATATTGTGCAAGATGTCTTTTTTGAAATATGGAAAAAACATGATCGCTTGACGATTGAAACCTCTCTAAAAGCCTATCTCCGAAGAGCGGCTGTCAATAAATCGCTCAATTATCTAAAAATGCACAAGCGGTTTGATTGGGGAGAAGACCATTTTAGTGAACAGACCCCAAGTAAAGAATTATCTGCCCAACAACAGTTAGAAGCTTCCGATTTGCAAGCTGCCATTAATCAGTGTATTGATAAATTACCTACTAAATGTAAGGCGATCTTTTCATTAAGTCGCTTTGAAAAATTCAGCCATAAAGAAATTGCTGCCCAATTGGGTATTTCTACTAAAACTATTGAAAATCAAATTACGAAGGCATTGAAGTTGATTCGAGCAGCGGTGGAGGAATATAATGGATTGGGGATTTTGTTATTAGTACGTTTTTTAATTTAAAATAGGGGATGTATTATTTTGAATTGTCTAGTTACAGAAATCAATAAGGAATCAACCAAGTTTTACCAATTAGACATGATTCAACACGGATTGAACGGATTAAGCGGATAAAACGGATTTTTTAGTACTTAAAAGTTATCTATAAACTGCTAACGATCTACGAAAATCCGTTTTATCCGCTTAATCCGTTCAATCCGTGTTGAATCATGTCTAATTGGTAAAACTTTGTACACTCTTTGAAATCAATAATTACTTAACAATCAACAACTGCCTATTGCAAACAGATACTACTAAATTATGGATCAAGATAAATATATCACACTCCTTCATAAAAAATTTCAAGGAGACCTCAACGGCATCGAGCAAACGCTTTTAGATCATTGGCTACAGGAAGCGGAAATCAACCGAGTATTAGCAAAAAAGATAGAAGAAGATTGGCAACTGAGCGAGCAATACACTCCTACCCTAGCCGAAGTAGACGTAGATAAAGAGTTTACGCTATTACAACAACGGATTAGATCGACTGAAAACATTGGACAAGTAAAAGGGAAGATCGTTACTATGCCCGTCAAAAAACGTACTAATTGGTGGGCCTATGCCGCCACTATTGCGTTGGCAGTAGGCGTTAGTACTTGGTTCTTTACGAACCAATCAGCTACACTTCCGCAAATAGTAGTCAATACGAGTGCCGAGGAGCAAAAAGAAATCTTGTTAGCAGACGGTACAAAAGTATGGCTCAATGAAAATAGTCAATTAGAATATCCTACTACCTTTCAAGGAACTAGCAGAAATGTTTCCATTGAAGGCGAAGCTTTTTTTGAAGTCCAAAAAGATGCGGCCAAGCCTTTTGTTATTGACACTAAACAGTCTGAAATAACGGTGCTTGGTACTTCTTTTAATGTACGTGCCTTAAAGGGAACGGCCGAAACAGAGGTCGTTGTTAAAACAGGAAAAGTACAACTATCAAGTAAGGAAGCATCAAAGTCTATTATTTTGGTTGCTAACGAAAAGGGGACGCATCAGCACACTAGCAATAAAATTCAGAAAGCTAAAGAAGAGGATTTAAATGAATTAGCTTGGAAAAGTCAGGTGTTGTTTTTTAATAATACACCTATTATAGAAGTCATCAAAAGCCTAGAGCGACTTTTTAAGGTGCATATTCAAGCAGCTATTGCTGATATTGACAAATGTGAATTTTCTGGTCGATTTCCTCAACCTACTTTAAAGAAGGTTGTGACTGCGCTGAAGGTGGATTTAAATATCCAATTAGTAGAAGTAGATGATGTGAACTTTCAACTGACAGGTGGGCGGTGTGAATAAGATGGGTTAAAGCAAGTATCGG
>JAYJMJ010265440.1:0-13739 GCA_036873875.1 Laminaria ephemera | reverse complement strand
CGTTCCGATATAAATCGAATATCCTTCCGTAAAGCAGTAGTATCTCTCCTACGACTCTCTGCCAACCATTTCCCAATCTTTTACACAGGCAAAGATGTCGGGAGACGGCCGTTATTCCGGCAAACCTTGCACATATTTTCGTACTATTATAGTACATGGTTATCTCAAGTCGATTCAAACCAAATTCGCCAACACGTACAAAATGTCACGGGGGTCGGTAGAAAACATCACCGAGGTCGGTACAATGAAGACGCTGTGGGCAGCAAATCCATAGCATTCCCAGTCGTGCCGAGCCATGTATTTTCACGGAAAGCAAAGCAGTTTCACGGAGGATAATCAAGCCCGGCACAGTCTTGCAGGCACTATTTTCACGTGACCTACAAGTACACAGCATAACCTGAACAGCACGAATTCATACTTCGTACTACCTTAGCGAAAAGAAACACCGTACATTAACTCAAATGACAATCAGTAAAGACGACCAATAATTCAGCCGTCATCAAAAACGACTTTGCGTTCCACGTACCGGTCAATTGGTTTCCGCCAAGGTACAGACTTTCCAGAGCTACCAGTCCGTGCAGCTCTGATGGAATCAAGCCTGCACGCAAGACAAGAGAGCGACTCTTAGATGAGAACAATTGTCGATTTGTTTAGGATTACAGCATCGGCCATGAAGCAACCCGGGCTTCTACTCGTAGGGTGGGGTGTGCGTTAAAAGTGAAACGTAGGCGGATGCAATGCAGGCGCAGACTGATGGCACTTGTGCTACAGCACGCTCTTCCTAGACGGTTGGAAAGACCGAAATCTCGTTTTAGGTCACTGCACCTGGGTCTCAAACGGGTTAAGACGAGAGGAGGATACATGTTAAAGCATGGTGTCATGCGGCAAAGTCGAGCTCCAAAACGCCTGGTCTAGACTCAATAATGTGATCGCCTGCAGCATCCACAAGCAAGCGCTCCTCCCGACCAACCTCTTGAGTGTGCCGAACAGATCTCACCGGTTAGATGGTTGTTCCCCAGCAACAATTCCTGCAGGCCATGGAGTTGCCCAAGTTCCGGTGGAATCGCGCCTACAACGGACATCGGGAAACGTGCAAGTGATAGTGATTACACACCAAAATTAAGGCAGCAGGCGGATTGGGTCGACGCTAAGCCGACCGTAGACACAGAAAAGAGTTAGACTTCGAGCGTAGGTTTCCTTTTTGTATTCCCTTAGGGTTCTTATATCTGGGAATGTTTTATGAGTGATCGACTTGGAAGCTTATGTGGCACATTGTTGGATGGTAAAAACAGTATGAAGAAGCTTCATACCTCTTTCGTATTCTTCTGAGCCTTCAACGATCCTTTGAGTAAATACCGCGTTAGATGGGACAACGCCGCCATGTTGTCGTATTATTCTCAGTAGTTTTTCTTCCAGCTTCAATTCCCTCGATTTGGGTCCGTTGAAGTCGCAATGCCTCAGAGCGAGTCGTTTAACAAAGCAATGTAGACCCAGAGCTTGGAATCGCCTTCTGTACCATCGCTGGGTCAATTTGATTACTTTTCGGTTTTATGAGGTCAATGACACGGCTACATTGCTGTGGCTATAATTAGGACGCGCGATACAAGCAGGAACCGCCGCACACCGCAGTTATAACTCGAGGTCAATGACACGGCTACAATGATGTGGCTATAGAAGAACGCCCGATGTGACAAGGAACCGCTAAGGCAGGACGCGCCCACCCCAGATGAGGGCATAAGAGAGGACCTACCCCCGAAGCAAAAACCAAGCCACCATACAACAACTTCAAATTGTTGGTTGTTCATATTCGTGAACAAGGTGGGTACTACTGATCTCACGAACATTAACCCTGTTGGTTATACAGCACTAGTTCATCGAATCTCGGTGGCTTGTAAGCATTGATCTCCAGGGACCTGAGTGGTCTGGTGAATAGTGCTATACAACCAACAAACCCTTTTAGTACTGAAAAATTCATCCTGCTCCTATGCCAAGTATTTTGTCCACAAAAACTTGGGTGGAGTTTTAAAAGGGTTACAGTCGTAGTCCTTCATTAGTGCGGTGCCTTGCCAGGTGACAATAAACGCACTAAAGTGGGACCCCGCACTATCACAGGATATTGGAGTACTCTCTAGGACGAGGTCGTGACAAGTGATATTCACCGCACTAAACTGGAGCCCTGCACTACAGGGTACCGCACGAACGTGAGACCACGACTGTAACGACAATCGGTACACAGGTATGAGCAAAATAGCCAACGCGAGTAGGCTGTACCAACACCAACAGCCTGTGCGCGCTCAACGCCGGGAAGGCACATCGCAGTTGAGGAAGTGAGCGTGTCTTGCGCGTGGTCACGTCAGTATTTTCAACTGCTGTCGGTGGACAAAGCGAGCAGTAGTATAGGGCCGGCATTAGATGTACACCCATTCCCTTTAAACCCTTTGGAATTTGACCCTCGTGTTTGGGGTAAGCCTAATTGGAATAAAGTGCAATCATCTTTGCGGTGGGGACAGGGTTCATGTAACAATAACGCGCGCATGCAGCTTTTGTCCAGGCACCTATTGTACAATCTTGCAGTCTGCCCAAACTCTGCGTGTCTTGATGACAAAACAACGCTACGCCATGACCAATGGATCCGTACATTATCGTCCCCCTCGAGCATGGAAATGAAGTACTGTCAAGTAGTATGATTAACTAAATTTCACCACCCCTCCCATCAATATATGAGGAAGGAAGAAGCCGGAGGACTGCGGCCAATGATCTGGGGTTGGAATATTGATGAGGAATAGGATATAATACAGCAAAAAAACAGTAGGCAGAGAGTCATAGGAGAGATACTACTGCTTGACGGAAGGATATTCGATTTATATCGGAACGGCATCTACGCGTACATTGTCGGAGGGCAAAAATAAAATCAAAAATAATAATAATAACAACAGCAACAACAACAACAATAATAATAATAATAATAATAATAATAATAGTAATAATAACAACAACAATAATAATAATAATAATAATAATAATAAAATAATAATAATAATAATAATAATAATACTACTACCACTACTACTGCTGCTACTAATAATAATACTAATAATAATAATAATAATAATAATACCAGTATATTTTATATAGCTAAAGAGTCCCGTCATTCAGAAAATGTTGTAGCGAAAATTTGCTACCCCTATCGTTAGCACGTGCCTCACCGCCTGTCCTCGTTTTTTAATCCTCTCACTCTGACCCATATCCCCGACATAGACATGCCCACTCCTCTTACCAACAAATATTGTCTCCCTCGAAAGTGGAAAATAATTAATGCCTCGAGTTAAGGCCATTCTTAGCGAAGCAAGCTTTGTCGAAAAAATCCAAACAGTCCAAAAAACAACACGCTTGATTTCCAAGTAAATGCCAGAAAAATTGGATTTTTGAATTTTTGGAACTTCAGGTTTCCATGTTTTTTGCACCCTGCTAAAATTCCAGTTTTACGCCTCCGTATTTCGATACCAATTTCCAAAATATTAGGTCTCGACAAGAACGACCCTTAGTATAAATAACTATATAATCTCCTGAAAAAAAATATTATCAACATTTCTTTCGGTTTTGTTTTATTGTCTCACTCTATTGTGGAAATGAAGTCAGGGGTTTTCACGGGTCACGATCCATCCTGCGGGTCGGGTCAGGAGGTTTCCAAAATCGCGCGAGGCGAGTCGGGTCGGGTCAGGAGGTGTTCGAAATCTCACGGGTCGGGTCAGGAGCTTTTCAAATCTCATGGGTCGGGTCGGGTCACCCTGAAACGACCTGTGAAAAGCCCTGAAATTAAGCCTCATGCTCGGAGTACAGTATAATAGTTGTTTCCCCTCATTTTAGTTCATTTTCTACATCAGCTGCGCAGTGCACGAAGATACACGAAACTCTCCACGAAAGCATGGAAGACACAGTAAAATGATGGAGATTGCAAGCACCACGCGCGATGATATTTACCCCTTTCGACCCAACCAAGCATCCGCCACACATACCGGTCAGCTCATTTCGGCTGAGCAACAGCCTCTCCAAAGCAACCAGCCCTCCTAGCTCCCGTGGGATTGGACCTGTACGTAGGACGAGAAGCAAGCCGATTATTAGTGACGCGTCCTACGCTAAAGGGAACAGTTTTTGGCTTTCCAATAGGGCGACGGCTATGATTATGCATGCTTCGGCCATGCATAATCATTCATAAGCCCTACAAAGTGCACCACACATAAGGGGCCTTGCATAATCATACCTGGTAGTCAATAGGGGGAATAGTCGATACTAAGCCATAAGTACAGAAAGGAGGTAGAGTTCGTGCATTGGTTTCCTTTTTTGTGGGTTTCCTTTGTTTTTCTTCCACTTTCTTCCTGGCAATGTTTATGGTTTATGAATGAGCGACGTTCAAGATCATGCTGCACATTGTCAGGTAGCAAACATAATAATAGACTACTGCTACGAACTTGATACTACTATTAAAACTACTACTGCTACGACTACTACTACTACTACAACTACCACTACTACTACTACTACTGCTACTACTACTACTACTACTACGATTAAGACTACTACTGCTACTACTACTACTACTACTACTACTACTACTACTACGATTGAAACTACTACTGCTACGACTACTACTACGACTACGACTACGGCTACTACTACTACACGTCGTTAGTGGCCACAGAGCTCTCTCTAGGACGAAGATCGGCACGGACACTAGGTGTGCTGAATGTCGATGGGCGCAAACAACAGTTTCATGTGAACACACATACACACAGTACTACTCCTACCACTATACGTATTACTATTTTTCCTGTTTTATGGATTTCTCTTGGTTTTCTTCTACTTTCTTTCTTGGAATGTTTATGGTTTATGAGTGATCGACGTTGAAGCTATTAGTAATGCTGCACATTAGAGGATGGCAAACGTAGCAATAATAATCAACAAGATATTTTACGGAGTTTCAGCATGATCGATTGCAGCATCCAAAAACAAGGTATGTGTCACACGGGTCTCACCAGAAACGTTGTTGTTCCACAGAGAGAGTTGCTGGAGAGCACGTAATTGGCCAAGATCCGCCGGGATTGTGCCTATAGACACAGAAAGTTGCACGCGTCGGACATATCAGATCCCTATTCATGATCTGTGTCTTTCAGGGCAGGCAGATCCCTGGTCTGTATGATCTGCATGGCCTACAGATCACGTTTCCGGGTGAGAGCCGGATGATCTGCATGGCCCAGCACATGCTTCCTGGGTTGGATCTGTACACAGATCCTACAAAGCATATCATAGCGACAGACATAGATCTAGATGATCTAGATGATCTAGGTCGTGATCTGTCCGATGTGTGGAAAGTTGGAAAACGCCCAGGAGGCAACCGGTCGGGCAGGGCACGTCACATTGTATTTAAAATCGGACGTTTACTCTCCAAGTTCTGGACAAGCCGTGGTCACGGGTGTCGTCCCTTCTACCCCCCGGTACATGCCTTCATATTTATCGCGGAGAGGATTCAGCTTACCCAGTGCTGTCGATTTTCATTTAATTCTGCTGACTCACGCTCTCGCGAATCGGCGATGGAAGGAGACTCAGAAAAAAAATCTGTACAAATATTATGCACTCCCCGAGAGACAACGAAGCATAGCCCTCGCTGTCATCGAAGGGCGTGAACAACAAGCACACACCTGGTACCACTGCTGTGGACGGAAATGTAAGGACCGTTGGTGTACAAATAAGACACTCAAATGACCCTTACATATAAGTCCAGAGTGGTATCACCGAACACAACTTATTAAACGTAATGCCCCACATTGTCATGCACAAAGCCCCACCAATAACAAGGTGACCATCGCTATTTTTAAAAGGTAAATCCCAACAATATGTTACACAAAGTCCCAACAACGTGATGACAGTTATTTTTGAAAGGGTAAAGACGAACAATATATTACACAGAGCCCCAACGTTGTGGTCGATAGCAGCATTCGCCAACATGCAGCTAGCTCAGACGGCTTCAATCAACGTGTCACACGGGGTCTCACCAGAAATGTTGTTTTGTGCCAGGGACAGGTACTGGAGGGCGTGAAGTTGGCCAAGTTCGGGTGGAATTGCGCCTACGACAGACGCGGAAGAACGTTGGGGGGTGTTACGCATGTCATGCATGGCCCCGGGGGGGAGGGGTGGGGTACTCATTTCATGCATAGCCGAAGTCGTATAGCTTTAGACCCTCGCATCCCTACAATGCCGGGACGGAGCACGTCGGGTTTTCAACCAGGCAGACATCGCGTGCACCAAGCGCGAAGCGCCGTAAGGTGTTCGGCAAGTCGCATGAAGGGCGAGCTGCATCCTACGTAGTCTGGGGGGGGGCGCGTACTCATTGGTTCCCTGCCTTAGTCATTTGGTCATTAATCACGCATCCTTTTCGAGACTGAGCGCACCGTTCCTACTCTTTTACGTTTTTTTTAACTATTACATAAAGACTTACAAGAACGCAGGGGTGGCCGCACGCCACGCACTGGGCTTCACGTCGACAACACGGCTAAGCACATTGTGGCTGTCACAGCATGGGATATTAAAACACCGACCACAATACGGGCACCATAGAAAATGACACAATGGGTTGTTGCCCAAACAAAGCAAAAATACTTGGACCGTGTACCAGGGTCCCATTAAGGTACTGATTTTTATACTGATGAATAATGTACCGAAGAAAGGTGAAACGAAGACAACAAGTATTGGCGCACATACTGAGCGAAACGGCAATCACCAAAGGCCTCCACATGGGCCACCTTGCACGCAATGACGGGGCAGCACACTGCTTTTCAGGAACGTATTTTTCGAGGTAAAATAACATAGGACGTTTCATTTTCATACGATTCGTCATTTTTTTCTGTGACACACAATCACGCTGCACATCGTCAGACAGCAAGCAAAATGAATTAATAAAGGAATATTTGATATTCTGTCGCAGGATAGAGCGAGCGGTAGGTTCCTCGTCATCGATAATGATTGGTAGTGGAGCCGAACGTTCCACACCTCCAACAGATGACGATCTAGATCATCTACAGTAGATCCTGTATCTGCCGTTATGAGATGTTGTGCAGGATCCGTACATAGAGAGTACACATCCAACCCTGGAAAGATTTGCTAGATCATGCAGATATTACGGCCCCCACCCAGTAACATGAGCTAGACCATACAGATCTTTCCCGAAATATCTAGATCATCAAGTGGGGATCGGTGATCTGTCCGACGTGTGGAAGGTTCGTATCCCCTTACTGTGACCCCTAGGGCGTCCAAGTGTGTGTCACTTTGAAGTTTCCCTGCGGCGAATAGAGTGCGGCACCCGCAGCTCTTTGTCAAGGACGCGTGGGATGACAGCGGGTGCTTCGACACGCATTCTCGTTCGCACATACCGCCGTTACTATCTATTATTGGAAGGTTGACGAACGGTTCTACTGGAAAAATATTTTTCGTTGACCGTTAGATAGCGATCGTGGACCACTTCGTGTACTGTTTCCGGCTACCTCGTACAGCATAGATATTCATATCACCCCTGGGGCCAATCTGCGATACCAAATCAGCGGGACACCTGAGGCAGAAAACGAAAAACTACTTTAAACATTCAAATAAAGCCATCGTGTGGGACTGCGATGGCTTCACTGAAATCAGCAGACATTTCGCCACGCAAAAGTGCACGTTGGTTGGTCACGGTAGTCCAACTGAAACTCTGAAATAACACCAGCAGGGCAGAGCACGATACAACCACCGCTCAGCTCAAAAATACGTTGCGCAATGTTCTAACAGCGTGACCGCTCTAAACATCGGCAAAAAACTACCCCGCCCTGCCGGCCCCATCAGCATCCCACACTGGTACTTACGTGAGCTGAGTTTTGCCCTCACTTTTATTACTTGTCTGACAAGCGTACGATTTGCTTCAGTTGTGTGCATTCTTTTTTGTTTCCCTGTATTCTTCGACTCCAGAGTTATTACAGTCTGTCCTGTGACCCCGGACTAGAATATCGCGATGCTGAGTTAATGTGAGAACAGTAACAGCAACTCGTCTCACCAGAAAAGTTGTTAGTCCCCATAGTCATTTGCTTGAGGGCGTGGAGTTTGCCCAGTTCCGGCGGGATTGTGCCTACACAGGGTGTTGAGAAACATGCAAGCGGCCACACGTCAAGCAATAAAATTCGTGTTGTAACATTCCGTCGTCGCTTTAATTAGTAAATACTTTGAGATGAATGAGGCCCCTCTGCTGCGATCAGCCAGGGACTCTCACCCAGGGCTACTACTCGTACCCCCGCATTGATCCGCCGTTATTCAACGCGGCACCTCGTCGCAGAGAGTAGTAACTCCAGTAAGAAACAAAACGAACGACCACGGCGAAGTATTTGTGGCTACCGGAGGACCTCCGTAATAATCACGAACCAATAAAATAGAATACCCACGATCACAAACAATCAAAAACTAAAGTTTCTGCCTCCAAACCGACAAAGTATCAACCATGCGGCCCTGTCGAAGCGCTAGATTGTGATACTGATAGGCAACGTACAGAAATTTGGGGGAAACAAGTAGGAGCAGGAATCCTATCTTAGACTATGCGTGTTGGTGCTAATAAGCTCGCACCAACGTGGGTGCCCCGAACACCGCTGCTGCCGAGGAATCATCATTACATCGGTCCACGTATTGAACGAAACCACTATCGACAGTGGCCTATACCTCAGTCGGCGCACGTAATAAAAACGGGACAGCACACCGCATGCGAGGAAGGCCTATTTCTCGCGGTACCCTCACCCTCTTCAACTGACGCACGGTACGGCAGGGGATAAACTCATTTTTTCTGAGGCTCCTAGCTTGAGGAGCTCTATACTTCAGCCAACGTCCGACTTCGAGAAAATTGAAAGCACAACCTGACGAACAATCCCATATGGCCTAGGTACACAACGAAAAAAAATATGTACAGCACAAAACGGTTTCCAACGATGTTGGATGGTTCCTCCGTTAGGGAGCCCCGACATTAGAATATTTTGGCCAGAAACTGCTTTTAATATCGCTATCATGGCAAGCGATAACTTATTCCCCCGGATGCAGCGAGGCAGCACTACTGTAGGTGCGGTGTTTTCGGTGACCGAAAATGGTGTTGAACGTTTCGCATCCTCAGAGCACAGGTCGCTTGCAATGCCAAGAAAATAGCCTTCATGTTTTTGATCGGGCATTTTGAGGCCTTTGAGGCAGGAATACATGTGAGTTGTTTTCGTAGTGAGGCTGCAATACATTCGAGTTGTTTTCATACTGAAGCTGCATTGCATGCGAGTTATTCTCACAGGTCTGTGACATGGTTACTGGTCGTTCACCGCTGATGACGTTTCCCGGATACCGTCGACACAATCTACCCTCGGACACACAATTCGCCATGCGTTACGAGTTTTGATCGGCGGGCACAAAACCAAATTTGCGAGAATCGTCGAGTTCTACAGTACAACTTTTGTTGGTCATATAGCACTACCCACTATTAATATACTACTAAGTCACGTGACTAAGTAGGCTCGTGGGTAGTGTTCACCAATCAACGTATTCTTGATAACGACCATGGGACGCTTGGTCTACGTTTCCAGTACGTGTTTCGATACCACGCTCACACCTGAGGGCAAATTGCGGTACAGCCAGACTCGGGAAGCCTGCAGAAGATGGCGAAAAGCACCGCTCAAAGGTTGCACACGACGGACAGATCAGATCCCTATTCATGATCTATGTCTTTCAGGGCAGACAGATCCCTTATCTATATGATCTGCATGGCCCATAGATCATGTTGCCGGTTGAGAGCCGGATGATCTGAATGACCTATTACGGGGGACCATAGTAATCAGAACCTACGATACACACAAAAACCTATATATTCCACTACTTTTACAAACTGTATTTGGTTCTAATTAACTATGTACCCCGGTAATAGCACATGCTTCCTGGGTCAAATTTGTACTACAAAGATGCCGGATAACATATCATAACGACATATCTGGTACATAGGATCTAGATTATCTAGATTATCTAGATCATGATGTGTCCGATGTGTGAAAGGTTGACGCCCTCTTGAGGGCGAAGACGGTGCCGTACTCAATTCCATGTATGCTATACGTTTCAACATTGTGTATCGGCTCACTCGCCGTACCCGAGCAGCGCAAAATACGTAAACCACATCCGCTCGGCAGGAAGTACAGAAAAATGCCGAGCTCGAAAGCATCTTCTTCACATGGCAAGGAACGATTGCAGCAAGCAAAAATAGTACCCTACCGGCCGATCTCTTCAAAGTCCCACACACTGGTCTCACCAGAAAATTTGTTGCTCCCAATAGAGAGTTGTTCCAGGGCGTGGAGTTGGCCTAGTTCCGGCGGGAGGTTGCCTACACCAAGAGAGAGGAAGCGTGCAAGCGGCCACGCAAAACGGGGTGCACTTGAGATCAAGGACACGGCTTCGTTCTTGTGGTTGTCCAAGGACGTGAAACAAAAGCGCGAAACAAGCCGTGCTATGTACGATAGGGGTAAAGCAGTATCGTCTGAGCCTCGCCTGAGGAGCTCAATACATCACCCCAACCCTAACTGCACTAAAAATTAAAAGTGCAACCCCATGGTCTAGGTATACAACGAATATATTAACTAGTTCGGGCTGGTCGGTGTTACTTGCCCGGTTACTTGCGCGGTGGCTAATTAAGGGCTCCTTAGTTTTCAAGAGCTTTCGTTCCCCCTTTTCAACTTGCGACACCCCCGGGATTTCACGCCAACCACATCCCGAAGGGGAAGCTTGTGCAACGATTAAAATGAAGAAACACAAGCAGTATTCCAACGGGATTGGGTAGTTCCTTAGTTGAGGGGGCCCGAAAGTCAAGCACAGTTTAGCCAAAAACTGTGCTACCCCAATCGAAGCACGCGTCAAAACGCGAAATCAGGATACGCGAACCACAGACGATGGCAGCAGACTTGTAGCTTTCTACGGACGGGAGATAAAGGCGCGAAATAACGAAATCAGGATACGCGAATCACGGACGATGGCAGCAGACTGGTGGTTATCCAGGGACGGGAGATAAAAGTGCGTTACACGAAACCAGGAAACAAGAACCATAGAAGATGGCAGCAGACAATCATTGTCTCTTGGGACGGGAGATAAAAGTACGTAACACGAAGCCAGGAAACACGAACAATAGACGATGGCAGCAGACACTTTTTCTCTCTCGGGCATTTATGTTGACAACCTTAACAAGTTTTTACTGAGATGCGGGTTGGTGATATTGATGGGCAACACGGCGAGGATTAATACCGCCAAAAAAACCAAACTGCATCGGTGCACACATATACGAGGGACGGGACTGGCGCCAATATTTGGTACATTAGCCAGAGTGAACGCAGCGTTACAGAGGCGCATTGCATTCGAGGAAGGGCCCATATGGTGCACGTGGTAAACGCAATCTTCTGGGTTTGTGTCGCTGAACATATCAATCGGTGTCACAGGTAGGGCCAGCGTCATGCCTGAAGACAAAAACCTCCCCGTAACACTAACTTGAGCATATGCAGCTGAAGTCTTATCGCCTATTCAGCATTTCTGCAGTCAACCCCATCACCAATAAAACGTGCCCATCTAGGTACCCATTGCTCGTATATAGCTGCACCAAACGCAGTCATTTGGACGTACGGCACTGAACAGAGCAGGTGGTGGAAGGGCCGGCGTCATCCCTTGCAATCCTTTTCCCCCAAGTGACAATAACGCGCGTGCAACTGCAGTCAAAGCGCATATGTAGCACTTCTGCAATCCGACCATTATCGTCCTTCCTGCAACCCTTGTAATCGACACGCGGCCACACACTGCCCAAATATTCCACGACAGCGTGAAAATGTTGGTTGGCATATACCACTATCCACTACTGTAGATCACTCAATCACTGTGACTGATTGGTCTAGAGGGCAGTGCTATATAACCAACAAAGCATATGTTTTAGAGTCCGTCGAAATCTCGGCGGCTTCTTAGCATTGATCTGCGGGGCTCACCCCTCGCCACGGACTGCTCTGGGAAATAAAGGACCTTCTGTTGTTGGTTATATAGCACTATCCACTAGACCACATAGTCGCAGTGACTGAGTGGTCTAGTGGATACTGCTATACAACCAAAAGGAAACGACACCGGTCAGGAAGCAAAGCGCAAGCAAATGCCGCCACTCTAGTTGCAACCATCGACCCAAGCAAGTATCAGCCAGACATACCGGTCAGCTCGTTTCGGCTGAGCGATAGCAGCGTCAGAGCCGCTAGCCTGCCTAGCTCCGGCGGAATTTGACCTGTATGGGAGGTTAAAGCAGGGCCAACAGTGTGGAGGACGAGATAATCGCATCATCACAAGACGCCTACCCTGCGGAACGATCAACTACATGGGCTTCCCTTGGTTTTCTTTTAGGATTCTTTATGAGTGACCGACGTTGCAAAATAAAAATAACAATAACAAAATAATGTGCAAAAATAAAAATAAAAATAACAATAATGCCCTCCCTTAGAGCTCGCATCTACCACTATGTACTATTAATAGTGTAGAACACACCTTGCCTCAAATCAGAAATCGATCCTGAGTCAGCATTCCTGATTATTGTTAGGCTGTTTCTAACTAGGTGCCCTGTAGTGTATATGTATCCGCAAACAAGCACTACGCCCGGCCAACCTTACACACATCGGACAGACCACGATCTTAGATAATCTAGGTCCTATATCTGTCGTTTTGAAATCTTGTGCAGGGTCTGTGTAGTACAGATCTAGCCCAGGAAACGCGTGCTGGAACATCCAGATCATACGCCTCCACACCCGGCAACAAGATTTAGGCCGTGCAGATCCTATAGGTCAGCGATCTATCTGCCCTGAAAGACATAGATCATGAATATTTAATATGGATCTATCTGATCTGTCCGACGTGTGAAACCTTATCAAGACGCCACACGGATCTCACCAGAAATATGATTTCCCATCAAAGATAGTTCCTGGAGGTCGTGGAGTTGGCCAAGTTCCGGCGGGATCGTGCCTGGAAAAAAAAGCGGGGAAACGTGCAAGCGGCCACACGCAAAAACAGTGTACCCCACGTCGATGACATCAGGGTGTTTGCGGGATACCAAATTTGGTTATGAAAAAACATAGCAATAGGAAAGAAACCGACGAATGTCATAACCCAAGTCCAACCCAACCCACGAAAATTAGGGAAAACGGGCAAACAAGGCACTTCTAACCTAGTTTTTCGTGGGTTGGTTATAACATTCGTCGGGTTCAATACTATTATTATATGGTATCCCTCCCGCAAACACCCTATTGCTCGATTAAGGTGGTTGAAAACTAATGTGCGCACCACAGACAACGTCCAACGCAGAATCATTACACCCGAAGCGAATAGCTATCGACAAAACACTACAAGGTCCTGTTGAGGCATTGGTTACCCATTGATAAACAACACGGTTCACCTGCTACGTTATTTTTTAATAGTGGTAGCCCCTATGTCTTCTGAGGCTCCGCATTCGAGCCTTATACCATCGCTCACCCAAAACCTGAGTTTGAAAAACAATGTATCTGGTACTCCTTAACCCTACGAACAATCCCATGGCCTAGGTAGGTACACAGGTGGCCGGAACCCCCCCATCCTCCAATGTGCGTGCAACCATATCCTTGTGGAGGCGTTGTGCAATGTAGAAAACCCAGAAGGTGCCTACAACC
>JAYJMJ010265427.1:0-13740 GCA_036873875.1 Laminaria ephemera | reverse complement strand
TAATTTTTCAAAGCTGGATTTATATCTCTAAGTTTTCCGAAAAATAAAACCTCGCTCGCTTTTGTTATTTTGTTTCTCGTTTCTTTATTCCTGGTATCAGCAAAGATTTTATAAACTTCGTAGAATTCTGGATCTGTTGCCAGGTTGAATATTTCCAGTATCTTTTCCTCTTTATTTATAAATAAAGTTTCAGGAGGCGACGATTTCTTTTTTGCTACTTCTTTTTTACTACTATCTATTTTACTTGGATCTATCTTACTATTTGTTAAGGGATTTTCCGAGACTGGCTTTTCCAATCCTGGCTTTTCCGACTCGGGGTTTTCCTGTACTGGATTTTCCAGGTAAGGCTCATCGTATAAAATGTATTCTATTTCCCAGTGTCAGCTTCATGGTTCCTGGTATTTTTCCCTCTTTAGATATCCTTCTTTTTCCAGCTCCTGAAGTCATGAGTTTACTCCATCTATTCAGTCCTTTGTTTGCTGTGAAATTCTCTTCGCTGAGAAGTTCCAGGTCTCTGGCTTGCTTTGTATAAAAGTAAACAGTCCCTTTGCCTTAAAGGTTAAATTTTCGCTGTTTAGTAGCTCAATTGGTGCTACTCAGAACCTATTCTTTACCGTAAGTTTTGCCATGGTGGTGGTTATCTTAAGAAATAAAAAAGACAGAGAAGGATTCCCGTCCTATTTTCTCTGTCTCTCGTGTTCCTGCTAGTGAGGTGCTTATTCTTGACGGGATTAGAATAAACAGCTCACTAGCAACTGCACTATTGACTATAAGAATTTTACTTCACATAGCAATACCTTTTTCACTTTTTTCTAGTTTTAATATCTATATTGTTTTTGGCTAGTACATTGTTTCTATATGCTAATTGCGTATATAAAGAGTTCACATGATCTCTTTTTTTCTTATTTTCTTTTATCAGAAATCCTATAAATAATAATTGAATGTATTCCGAGTCGATTTGTTTCTTGTATTGACCTAGTATTTTTTTTGCTAGCTTGATTGTTTTTGTCCGTCACATTAGTGAAAGAATATTCATAATAAATAAAAAAACAATTATTCCCCGTAACCAGTAAACACTATTTATCACTGCCATAATTTGTACGATTAGTTCTTCCATCTTTTTTGTGGTTATAATCTATAATATCTGAAATCTTTCAATGCAATCATATCATGTCATCACAGTTTTGACAGTATGCCTCTACTCCGTTCTTTATGTAATAAGGAACCCCACCTTTGCAAGTGGGACATCCTAATCAAAATCATGTTTTCATGTTTCTAAAATTTAAGTTCTACTGAAGGTTTTTTGTTTAGTTTTTCCTGGAATTCTGTCACTGGATCTAGCTCATTTATTACCTCATATTTGAAGTCGCTCCATGATTCAGCTCCTGTAAAATCTGCCTTTGGGTTTGGTAGAAATTTGAGACTTTTTTCAATGAAAAAATAAAAAGAACGGTTTAGTATTTGTGTGTAAATTTCCATGAATGCCTGAATTAGTCCTGGATCCTCTTCGAAGTCTATTTCGATTATGTTTATTGCACTCGGTATTGTTATGTGTCCTGCCTCTAGTAGCTTCGCACTCATAATTGCCATGGTGTCTTTTTTTCCCACCTCGATTCAATGTTGTAAACATAATGCTTCTAATTGAGGTTTTTTTAATCCTGACCCTGCCTTTGTTTCTTTTTTCAGTGTTTCTACAAAAAGCATTTTTTTCGGTTTTCTCTTCAGTATTCCCTGTGCTATAAAATAGTAATTACTCGCTTGTATTTCGTACGCTCCGTTTCTCTCTCAGAACATTGTTACAAGTTTGTAATCTATTATTACATCCTCATCCTGCATCATTGCTAGGAGGTCTGGTTTTCCTTTTAGTGCTATCGGCATGTCATTTCCTTCGAAGTCCTGGAACTCTGAGGTTTCGCTTATCTCTGTTACTATCGGCTTGATTCCTTCAGGTTCATAATTTAAGTAATTTATAACCCCCTGTACTAGTTGTTTTTCTGCTTTTTCTTTACTTCCCTCTTTTCCGTAATCAATAAATTGTTTTTTTGCCTCTTCTAATTCCTCATTAATGTATCCACATTCTCTATCCAGTTCCAGGTCTATGCTTACCATGAACCCTTCAGCTCTTACCAGTCTCTCCTTCATGTGAGCCAGTGCTGTTTGTTTATTCTTGATCAGTTCTTCGTTTTTTTCTTTTTGAGCTTCAGCCAGTTCGGTTTCCAGTGTCTCCACACCTTCAAAGTCAAATTGTATTAAATTGTAATAATGTTCGAAGAATCTCTCAGGATCTATTGTTTTTTCTAGCTCTTTTCCTTTTTCTTCCAGGAGTTTTTCGAGTCCTCTTTTTTCATGCCATGAAAATTGTTTTTTCATTTCATTTATTGCATGGTTTATTACTTCGTCCGGTGTTAGAATTTTTGCATTTTCTTCGCCTTCTCATACTGCTATTATGCTGTTATAATACTGTTCTAGTGAAAAGTGGAAGGCTGTCCCTATTATTAGTGCTGGACTTGTCCTTTCGTCCCATTTATAAAGTACGTATCTTTTAAAAAAACTTTTCTCGTTTACCAGAAATTCTACCACCGAGCTTGGTGATAGATGCTTAAATGGTAGTTTTCCTTTGTTTAGTGCATTTATTTTCATGATGTGTAAAAATTATTTATAAATTATTGTAAGAAGCCCGTTTTTACAGGCTATTTACATGTTCCTTAAATTGTGTTATAAACTCTGACCCTTGTTTTGATGTTAGCTCTTTTACCGTTTTTACCTTGTATGGTGATACCAATGTTTCCAGTGTTTTTGTATCTCCAGCTGGTGTTTTTTCTAGGTAATCCTCATATAATTTATTTACAAATTTTATTTGAGCTTCGCTTATTGGTTTTGATACCTCTGGTTGAGCTTCTTGTGTTGGTGCTTTTTTAGTTGGTGGCGTTGCTTTCTTCCCTGCAGGTTTCTTTATTTCTTTTTCTGGTCATGTATCAGCTCCCATGTTTGCGAAGTCATCATCCAGCATTAATGCATAACTCTTCCATCCGACTGAGTAATAAGAACATATCTTTTTTAAGAAGTTTGTTTTTGCTCCCTTCAGACTTTCCCAGTGATCCATATTTCTTGATCATCCGTATGTCGTATGTTGTACGATCTGTTCGAAGTATGTTTCTTCGTATTCTTTTTTTACACCTTCAGCTGAAGTTTCAGTGATTTTTCTTTTTTTCCAGTTCCCTATTTCAAATGTTCCCTTGTAAATCGAAACATAGGCAGTTGCTGGTTTTTCTTCCTTCATTTCCCCATATTCTCTCCAGTGGTTCATACCTAATATCTCATTTAGTGAGTTGATTATGTACTGTGCGTTATATCCTAGTATTTTCTTTTTCATTGTAGGATGCGTTGTTTCTTGTATTGCATCCTCTGGGAATTCATAATTTTTTATGAGTTCAAATACTTTTTCCAAGTCCGACGCTTTAATTTCTCCCTTCAGCCATGTTTTTTCAGCTTCAGTGGGTTTGTCAGTAGCTTTTTCGTCTACTGCATTCTCAGGTTCTTGTCCTGGTATTGGTAGATCCTTTTTAGTTTCTACCTTTGGTGGTTTTGGTGTCATGCTTTTAAAAGTTAGTAAATAAAATAAAAGCACCTACATACTAACGATAAAAAAAAGAAAAGCAATAGTTTTTATTACTTTTCCCCGTGTGTTGTAAGTGTTTTTTTACTTCGTCTTTTTCATGTATTCTGAATTTTCCAGCTTATAACTTCCTTCGTCGCTTCATACGTTTATTCCTACCATAAATGCCTGGACTAATCTACTATTTTTTAAATGGTTTTTTATAAATTCTATCTTTTCTTCCTGGTTAAGTTCTTTTTTTTCTCCTCCATTATTTGGAGTAAAACTTATTTTTGCAGTTTCTAATGTTAGCATGGTTTTTTTATTAAAAATTATTATACAGCTACTGTTTGGATCATTGGGAAGTCCTGAGTATATCATATCGTTTTCCAGTATTCAGGATTTTTTGCCCATTTCTTATCTATTCTTTTTTTTCTATGGATCATGAATCTATTTTTTACTTTGACCTTATTTCAAAATAATTGCATTCAAAATCTACTTTGCACCCTCATTATTGTTTCGTCTTTTTCTGGTCTCGCTAAATCTACACTTATTGTTGGTCTCTCTGGTCTCATATTAAAGTCTCAGAAGAAGCTCCTCCTATACTCATCCTCCCCCTTTGAATTATCTCCTTTTAATTTTTCTAGATATTCTCTTTGTTTTATTGAGACTTCCTTCAGTTCGAATTCAGTTATTGTTTCTCTCCATATATTTTTCCCACCAGCTATTCAGCCTGGCATAAGTTTATGAATTGTCATTTTTTCAAAATTTATTGAATAATCTCCTGATCGTGTAACTCCTTATTAATGATAGAATCGTAAAGCAAGCACCTATTAGAAGGTTTTCGCCTGCTGTTACGTCTATGTCAAAAAGTGGGAATATTAGTATTTGTCCTATTAATGCTGTAATGTATCATATAAAAACATTTAGTATGCTCTCCTGGAGGCTTTGTTTTTTACTCTGCATTATCTTAAAATTAAATTTATTCTTTTTGCTAGATGTTTTTCCCTTCTCGCTTTTATTATTGCTGGATCCATCTCTCTAAGTGCCAGGGTAATTCCTGCCGATACTATAAATGCTGTTATCATGGTGTGGTTTTGGTTAGTTTCTAATTCATAAATAATCCCTGATGATTCCTTTTGAGGTTAATTCCATTATAAAACCTGCTAGATCCTCCTGGTCGAATAGATTCGGGTTTCCGAGCCTATTCTCTATTTGTTTGTCGTCGATTTCCATTTCGTAATAATATTTTTTCAGAAAATCTGACACCCCTAGAATCTCCTCTCAATTATCGTATTTTGCTTTATTTCCCATAATAGTGTTTATTAAATTATAATTCTTTTAAGTCTATAAATTGCTCTATGAAATCCTTCGCCATATCTACGAATGCCCCTAGTAATTTACTAGTATTTACCGTGTCTGCCCTGTATAATGCGACCCCTATAGCTTGTGTAAAACTTCAGCCGAACCTTTCGAATACATCAGCTATTTGCTCTTTTGTTATGTGGTACATTTCCCCTTCTATGGATACTGCGACCCCGTTTACCGTTACAGTTATTGTTTCTACTTTATTTGCCATGGTGTTTTTATTTAATTATAAAATTTTCCTCTTGATTGAATTTTTTCTCTGCACCCTTTAATGTTTTATAGTATTTTCTGAAAGGTCTATTTACCTGAGGTTTTCAGTCCATGTAATATGTAACCTCGTAAGTTGTGCCTACTATAGTAAAATTTTTCACTATAATTAATTGCTTTATGGATTTTTGTCAGAATACCTTGTGCTTTATTACCGTGTATTCATTTGTCCTGGTATTGTTATTCCAGTATTTGTTTTTTTCTTCAGCTTCAAATTTTGCTATTTCCTCCGTTTCGGAGCTTTCGTATTCTATCATGGTGGTGTTTCTTATGTTTTAAGTATCTACACATTAATCAAAAAAAAGAGAAAAGCAATAGTTTTTATTACTTTTCTCTAGTATAGTCATAATTACTCTGAGAATACAAGTTTTTTCTTTGCGTTGTATCTGAAGCTGTAAGCATGGAAGGTTTGACCTAGAATCCCTCTTTTTTTTGCATCGTTCCACACCCCTATGCAGTAGTCCATTTGTTTGTATGGATCCTTAAACTCTTCGCTTCTTATGAAGTCCCCGTGGTATGTATCGTAAAGTTGGCATATTCCGTAGGCTCTTTTTCCGTCGAATCCTGTGAAGCTCGAAGGTCTATCTATTCCCATGCTGTCGTTTTCTGATAAAAATGTCATGATCATGTCTTTGTCGTATCAGCTGTTTTTGTATAAATAATCCAGCCAGTTATTCCTTTCGTCGTTCCATTCGTGCCTGTAAACACTCAGAGGAGCTGGCTCCTCGAAGTTATTTAGTCTCATTGGATTCTCGCAGAAGTTTTCCAGGTTTTCCCCTTCGAAGTCCTGGTCGGCTTTTCTATCGTAACAATTCTTTTTTAATCTGCTAATATTCGCTTGTCTCTCTATTTCTTCTTGCTCTCTTACCTGTTCCTCGCAGTATTCCTCGTCCGTTTCTTGGTTGTTTAGGATCCTGTCGACCTGGTTATCGTAGCAAGTTTGCAATTTTTCCGTTGTTTCTTGTTTCTTAATTCTTTCGCTTATTTCGTCTTTTAATGTGTTTAGGCTATCTATGTTCGCTTTTTTCTTTTTTTCGAACTCTACCAGTTGTTTTTGGCTGTTTGTGAGTGTATTTTCTTCTATGTGTTTCCTTTGTTTTTCTATTTCGGCTTGTTGCATCTCAAATTTTGCATTATTTACCGTTATGTAATTCTCTATTTTAAATCCTATAATTATTGCGATTGTCAGTGTTCCTATAATTGTTGCTATGATTATAGCTTGTTTTTTTGTAATTGTTTTCATGGTGGGTTTTTTTATTGTGTAAAGTTTATAAGGTTTTTTCTATTTAATCTTATCAGCTGATTTCTTGTTTTTTCTAGAATTTTTCTTCTTTTATCTAGAATTCAAAGAATAAATGTTCAGCTTTCTGGGAATTCCCCAGCGAATACTCTTAGTTCCCCTTCGTCTATTGTTTCGAGCTTTCCCTCGATATTTTGTATTTGTTTTTCCATATCTCTGTTGGTTATGGTTATAAAGTTTTGTAGTTTGGATCCGTGCTACATGTACATTCTGCCATATAAAAAAATATATTGCAAAAAATAGGTCACTTTTTTTCGACTTTTTTCAAATAAACAAAAAAAAGAGGCTTTGTATTGCCTCTTCCTTTTGGTTTTTATTTTTTGATTTTACTGTAATTATGCAGAATTGCTAGCATTCTACCTACAGTTATTTTATCATCTGGTCTCAGTGTTCCGTCTGAGTATCCGTTTATAACCCCGTTTTCCTTAGCCCATTTGATAGATGAATAAAATTCCGTACTTCCTGTTACATCCTTAAATATTGCATCTTCCTTCATGTCCTGGATAATATCCGTTTTGATTTCCTCTTCTGAAGTTATGTAATAAGCCCAGCTGAAGAATATCTTTTTTTGTATAAATTCAGAAATGAAATCATTTTCATATCTATTATTGTTTCAGAATTGTTTCGGATAGTTTTCCGTACATTTTCCATCTGGCTCTCTAGTGAATGCATGGTAATATAAAATTTTTGCATCAAAGTCGAATCCTGTATCTATTTTACCGTCCTCTCTGAAGTCTTTTATATATGCTCCTGAAATTCCTCCACCGATTGATTTTGCATATCCTAGTTCGGTTCTTTTTTTATCCTCTTCTCATCCGTATGGAACTTTGTCGTATTTTAGTTGGATATTTTTATTTTTGAGAGTCCATTCAGTGATTACCTTATCAGCATTTGCGAAAGTCATCCCCTTTGAATCTCCAGTTGTTTTTAGGTACCCTTTATCCTTTGCAAGTTGTACAATTGATTCTACTTCGTCCTTTGAATAAACGAGTCCTTTTACATTATACATCACGGATCTTGTCCTCGAGTATATTGCACATGAATAACTTGATTGATTGTATTGCACCAGGTTTTTTGATTGGTTTTTCTTCATCTCAGTTATTCCTCATACAAATACTTCGTCATTTTCTTCAGGTATAAATCCTGATTTTTTGTAAAATTCAAATATTGTATGTACATCCGTAAGTGTTAGCTTTCCGTCTTTTTTTACTTCATTATAAACCTGGAATATTGGATCCCTGTTTATCCATAAATAATGTGCTAACCATTTAATGGTTATTAATATCTTTGTGTTCATGGTTTCTTTTGATAAAAAATAAAATTATTCGAAGCTGAAGGCTGACCTTCAAAATGTCTCCACCATAATGTAGCAAAATCCAGCGACTGCATACATTATAATAGAAAATATAAAAAATAAAAATATCAGCACTGCTTTGAATATAATGTTAAGCTCGAGGCTCATTATCATCCTGAAATTTTGAGCTATTGTTTCCAGGCTGTATTTTAACAATCAGTAATTTGATTCATGGAAGTCTTTTTCTGATCAGAATATTCAGAACTGTATGTCATGCCATTCGAACCTGACTCCTTTGAAAACTTGCGATATAACCCACCTGAAGAACGAACCGATATAACCTGGTCATATTCCATTAATAATTCAGAATCTCCTGAATAACGAGAAAAAGCTCTCGATTGCTTCCTTGTTAGAAAGTGTGAGAGCATGTCTTATTGCTTTTCTTTGATGATCTGTTTTGATTAGTGGAAATTGAGCGAAGTACCTTTCCCAGGTTTCTTCGCTCCATCCATTGAGCCTTTTAATGTACATATACTATAATTTAGAAATTATCGCTTGTCCTACAAATACAATCACTGCCCACCCTCACGTTCAGATGGCTATTTTCATATTCGTTGCATTCAGCTTATCCTTAAGTTTAGTATTATCGTTTTCAAGGTCTGCTAGTCTCTTTTCGGTTACTTTATGTTTTTCCGAATGTGTAATAACTATGTCCTTCACAGCCATTGCATGAGATATATTTTTCTCTATATTTTCAAGAGAAGCCTCGACCTTGTAAAAAATTTTTTGTAAATTTTGCATTTGGTCTTCCATTTTATCAAGTCTATTATCTTGTGACATACAGTATTAGCTTATTATAAGTAAAGTCAATTAGTTTTTTTAGGTGGTTTTTGTAATTACTCTAGTATTATACTAATATCTTGATTGCATTCTAATCTTTTTGAATCTATCCAGTCTTTAGCTTGCATTATTTCATTTAGTCTTATTCCTTCGGATTCAGAAATGTCTCTTTTTTCGAACTGTGCTATTACACTAATCATTTGAGCCTCCTGACCCATATTTAATTGCTTAGTCAAAGAGTATTTTTCAAATATTATTTTTTGGTATTTATCCTTTATTGATAAAGTTCTACTTTCAATATATTTTATTTTTTCCTCTTCGAAGTTTACATCTTCAGGCGTACTTGTCTCTACCGATTCTTTTTCATAATCGTAAAAACAAGTATATCATAATTTTATATGTAGTTTTTGATCCAGTGTAAGTTCTACCTCCTTTTCCTCTCAGTCCTGGATTATATACATTTTTCAGTTTTCTATTTTCATATTATGTATTCTTAAAAAGTAATATTTCTGTATCTGTTAGAGCTCTTCAGTATCAGAATTCTTTCCCTGGTGTCAGTCCAGTATGCCCTTCACTAACATTTCAGTATCTAGCGACTTTTTTTATATCATTAGTGACTCACCCCTCTTTTAATACTCAAAAGAATTTTGTCATATCCTTTATAACCCCTCTTGTATATAACTTATTTCCACTTTGATTATTCCATACATACATAAATCCTCAATTTATTGAAATTGTTTTTGCTTGATAGGTTCCTGCTTGATTTGTATATATAGATCATAAATAAGTAAGTGTTAGATCTGTCAGGCTATATTCATATATATATCTACCGTTCCCTGTCCCGTCATAATCATAAACTGATAAAATCATCTTATCTTCACTATACCAATTCGAATAATCTGGATTATGTCTATATCATAAATCAATATAATTTCAAACCTCGAATCAGTTAACGTCATCATATCTTACCATTCCTACTCTACCATAATTATTTCAATACCATCCACACCACAGCATTTTCCTTCCGTCTCATCCTGCATAGTCAGCATTATTACTTCAATGCTTTATGTAACAATCTGATCATACATTGAATACCATAGTCTCTTCTGAAAATGCTATATCATGTCAAGTACATACCATTTTTTGTACATATATATCCCTATTTCATGAAACATATTTATTATAAATTATAGCCCCTACATCTGCTCCCCACGAAGTAATTGGAGATGGTCATTGTCCTCATCAGTTTGAACCAGGTATTGTAAATGCCGTTCACAAAGTTGTAAATACTTTTGATGCAGTATTTATTGTTATTTTTCTCATCTTAGTTGCTTGATTCATTGTTACAAGCAGTGTAGTATCTGTCATTCTACACGCACTAACGTAATTTCATGAATTCGACGATGTATCATCTATAAGTTGATATGCCCCATGTGTAAATGTTCCAGTTGCTGAATTAAATTGAGATATAGTTGCATATAAAGAACTACCTCCTTGCCAGAAAAAAACAAAATAATCATTTCACATTGGTAACATATAACTCCATGGATAATTCGATGATGTTGAAAACGATGTTGTTAGAACTGTCGCACTTCTTTTATAAGGCATTCATGAAGCATCGAATCAATAAACGAATGATGTCCACCAGTTTTGCGTACTTCCGTCATTATATGAAGATAAAACACAATAATGATCGTTATCTATTTTAAATATATTATTTGGATATCCATCTCAAAAAGATCAGTTCGTAACATCAATAGTATCTGTATCAGTCAGACTTATTGGGTCTACCTTTCAGTCACTTCTTAATTCTACTAATTCGTCAGTTCCTATTTTAGCATTTAATTGATACGCTTTTAGAACATTTTGTATTTTTTCTAATTTTATTTTTTTATTATCTATTCCGTCATATATAACTCCATAATCTCAGTATTTTCCTTCAGCTTCAGCTAACGCCTGAATATCTACTGCTGATGGTTTATTTGCCGTAGATATAACTTTCATGAAAGTTTCAGAAAACACTTCCATAACTACTGCCTCCCATTGTTGCGATATTGTATAAGTTTGTCCTCCGTCGATTGTATTTCCTGATCATGAATCTATAATCAATGAATTAGAATCTCCAGTTGTTTTTGTAAAAGTAAATTGATAAAGTCCTTTTGTTATATCAAATAATCCAGGGTCTAGTGTTAGTGTTACATCTCCAGCTGATGTATCTACTAAAAATCAAATATTGTTTTCTTCAGCTCATGTGAATGTATAATCTGATATTACCGATACTGCTGTTCCTTTTTGTAGTAAAACACCCCTTTTTTCTACCTCTTCTTTTATTGTTATATTATCTCTCTCGTCATATATTATTCCTCATGTTATACTCGCTAGTGGAATAAAATCTTCTGCAGGATAAGAAGCACCTACTTGAATAGTTGCTATATTTTCTCAGCTGGCTTGATTATAGCCAGGGTCATTTAAGTTTGCTTTCGGTATTTGTATGAAAACTTTTTTATCTCATGATGTATCGATTGTCACTGCAGTAGTATTTTCAAAAACTATATAAAAAATTTCTGAAGGACTTGTTGCTGTTCTCTCTACTTGAATAAGTGCTTTTCCTATTGCTACAGTGTTTCCTGTAACCTGCAGACCTTCTACTACACCTGGTGTCATTATTGCTACGCCTGGCAGACTGTAGTCCTTGTCAAAATTTACATTTGACCCGTTTAATATTGCCGTTCTTTGCATATTTATTTTGTTAGAAAATATTTTCTTAATAATAGTTACTTTTACCCGATTTTCAAATTCTTTATTTCTTGCCTTACATCCTTAAATTTTTTTAGGAATGTATTCTTTGCAATATTTACCTCTGATACATCCACCTGGATTGTTTGCACTTCGTTTCATGATATAATACTTGATTTGTTTGTTATGGTTACCTCTCACTCAATATCTAAGTGGATTATGCCCGTTTCTATCCTTATCGCCACCTTGTCTCCAATATTTAATTCATGATCTAACTCGTTGAATTTAATATCTAGAGTATAAATTACCTGAGGTGCTGAAGCTGTAGTCAGATAGTTTGTCAGCTCGTCCCCTTCTAAGTCCTGGTATTCCTCGAGTCTTATGTATTCTGCCCTGGACTCGTCATTGTTTTCTATGGATCCTGTCTCTGGAATTATAGAGTTTGCCATGGTGCTTTGCCTCGTTACTTCTGGAATGGATCCTATATTGCTTTCAGCTATTTCGTTCCCGTTAAATAAAAGCTCGATATATTTATCCCCCTCTGTTTTATCCTCTCATACGATATCCTTAAACTCTCACATTCCGTTTTCGTGAATATACCAGCTTTTTCCCATTTCTAATGCCAGCTCTTTAAATACTGTAAAATATGAAGTTCATTTCTCCCAGGTCTTACTTAGTCCTGTTTTTATTTCGTCCACACTTGCCGTCCAGTTTTCTGGGTATGTATCTCCTGAGGTTTTGGCATTTAATGTTGATAATAAATCCGTTAAAATCTGAGTAGAAGTTTGACTGCTATAAACTTTTTGAGCTGTTAAATATCTTTTTCCTTCTAAAAACCCCCTATAATCCCTACATAATACTTGAATCCTTTCGAAGGTTGGCACTAACTCAAAAATAACACCATCGAATACTGTTTCTTGCATTGATCATGTTTCTTTTATTATTTTAATTCTACGGAATTCATGGAGATTTCTTGTATTTAATCCATCATCTCCTTTGTGATAATTCACATAAAAAGAAAGGGTAGAGAAGCTATCTAGTTGCTCCTCTATTGATATATCATTTATGGTTTCTATTTGGTCTATTGGGTTCGTATCGAATAACCCCCTGTAGACGTAAGCTGTGAATTGCATATTTGTTTTTTTTTAGGAATTATTCGAATGTATCACGGTATTTAATTGTTACCGATGCTTCGGTTCATGCTTCAGCTGATACAATTATATTATTTTCCCCAGGTGCTAAATATATAAATTCCCCTCTTTTTGTTGATTTTATATTACTTCCATCGTCTTTTATAATAAATGGTTTCGTTCTATTATCTATTTCTAGTGATGTTGTATTTGATAAAATTTTCACACTCTGGTCGGTCGTTGTATTTGTTATTCTTGGATTAGTAAGAGCTCAAATAATACTTATATAAATTGGTGCTTTTTTATCTCCCTTGTGATCTATAATAATTCAATTAATACCTTGATTTAGTATATTTGGAAGAACATTTCCGAGTGTATTCCCCCCTGGTGTTCAGACCCCACCAGTTATTAATTTTTCTTCCTGGCTTTGATATAATGGTTGATCTGCCAGAAGTGTAAAACTAAAATCTAGACTTTGATTTCTCCCCTCCTTAGTTTTTAGTGATTTGTAAACCTTAGCCTGGATTTGCACATTTTCCCCTCTTTTATCAGTCCATTTTAAAGTGAAGAACCCCCTGTTTATAATACTAGGGAAGTCCTCCGATTTAATAACTTGTTTTAGGTTTTTATATGCTATCTCCTTTTCTTCCTTAGTTCAGTATATCTTACCTGTAAACTCAAAATAACGAGCTCCTGTTGTAACATTTGAAGAATACACCCCGTCGGAGTTACTATTCGCAAATATTTTACTTTGGTAGATTATTTCATTCGCTACATCCTCCACTTGGAATCTGTAAGGATTAGATATATTGGATAATTGCAATCCCTTATATTCCCAGTTTCTCTCATTCATGGTATATAAATTAAAAAAATATTATTCTACGGTGCTGTTTATTTCCCTCATTGCCTGATCGAAGTCTACCAGGTTATTGTTGGTTTGGTTTATTGTTACCGTGCTAGTATTAGAGCTTGCCACGTTGTCATTTACTTGCTGTTCTTGTGATGAAGAAACAGCCGACCCGAAGTTCACACCTGATACTCCAGCCTCCCTTTGAAGTGCTATAGTTCTTAAAAGTGCTTTTTGTAATTGTTGTTGATATGCTACCTGTTTATTGATTTCCGTTCCGAAGAATTTCGTCCAGTCAGCCTCGAATTGCTTTCTATCAGCATTGAATTGAAGAGTCGCCTCTCTTTGTTTATGGAAGCTGTC
>JAYJMJ010265394.1:0-13743 GCA_036873875.1 Laminaria ephemera | reverse complement strand
TGATGTAAAACAATTTGAGTCTAGATGGGATATTCGTGAATTAAGAGAAGCTTGATTGTTACCAGAAGTCTTAAATCTCACTGATTATTTTGGGAAACAAAAATTACTTAAGAAAAAATTAGAATCATTTGGTTTAATATATGTAGCTGGATGACATATATTGAATCTACGTATAGCTATGAAATTAAGTGGTTTCGATATTATTATTAAAGAATTAATAGATTCTGATATAGTTTATGCTTGATATGATGCAGGTGCTAGTATAGTTGGACCAGATTTAAATGCATACAAATGAATAGTATTAGAGAGTGATATTACTTATGATAAACATGAAACAGTTTGGGAATGATTATGTCTTACTCCATGGTATTTAGTTGGGAATATAGATTCAGATCACGAATTATCTAATAAAAAATCAAAAAAACTAATTAAGTATTATGACGAAAATGAGTTGAAATATAAAAAAGTAAGGGATTGAGAAGTTATATTACATAACGTTAAAAATTAATTTTTCTAAAAAAAAGATAACTAGTATTTATATTAGTTATCTTTTTTAAGTTTTATTTTTTTTATGGCAAGGACCCCAGGAATTGCACCTAGGCCTCTCGGGGTCGGAATCCGAGCACTCTTCTAATTAAGCTAGATCCTTATATTGCGAAGTAATAGTATATTTATTTTAAAATAAATCAATATATTTTTACTCGCATTTTTTTATTAACTCGTTTGTATGTTAAATCATAATCTGTAATGAATATCTCAATTAACATCAGTCCATTCAAATAGTTTATGATTACTTAAATCATAATTTAATTGTTTTAATATAATGCTTATATCTTCTTTATTTCTTAATGTGAAGAAGTTATATTTTTTTATTCTTTTTTCTTTTCAATTTTCTATATAGATAAAGTTATTAACTTTTGTATATCAGTATTTATTTTTTAATGTAGATATTGATATATCGTTATATAAATCTATTGAATATGCATTTCTAAAAGATAATTCTTTGAGAATATTATAATCAATATTTTTATATTTATGAAAAACTTCTACAAGATTTTTCTTTATGTATTGCTCTCTATATATTAATGGTGATTTTTCTAATGTTGTATTAGCTTCTCAATAATCATATCTATTTGTATAGAATAAATCTTGGGGTAATTTATAATAATAATAATCGTCTTTTTGCTTAGTTTGAGTTTGTCCTAATGGATCATCAAATGTTGGATCGTAATAATAATTTCCTATTTTTGTCCAAGCATGTCAAATTTGAGGATAATCTTGAGCATCAACTACATATCATCTAAGTGATTCAACTCACTCAATTCAAGAAAATTGTAACAAGTATTGAAAATATTTCACATATCATTCACAAACACCATCTTTATTTTTATATGTTTGAATTCAGGAAAATATTTTTTTATCTTTTAAATCAATAGGCTGAGTATAGGAAATATTTTCTAATATATAATCATATAAAACATCTATTTTATCTTGTTTTTTATATAAGTCTTTTGTTAGATTTTTAGAAATAATTTTTAATTTAATGAAGTCATTATCTGTTTCATTTTGTATATGAAATTTATCATCTCTAATTTCTTTTAAAAATTGAAGTTTATCAGGTATTCATATAAGGATCTCATCAGATATAAGTTTAACTTTTTTATAATCTTTAATAAATACTAATCAGTTTTCTCATAGGTATACTAGATCATTTTGAGTAGAAATATTATTATATTCTAAATCTTTTATATTGGGAGTTACATTTTTAGGAAAACCAAGGTATGATGTAAAATAATATGTATACCGAATTCAATTTTCTAAAAATACTTCTTCTTTATCTATGATTTTATTATTAAAATCTTTTGTAATACTATGATTTCATAATAAGATATTTTTTTTGATTTCTTTTTGAGAATATTTGTAATCAGAAATATATTCTCTTGTTGATTCTAATAAAGTATTATAAACTAAATAATTTTTATCAGATAATTTTTTAGAAAAAAATACACTACTTATTTTTGATTCTAAAGCTAAAACTTTTTTATATACTATTATTTTACTTTGTTTTTTTTCAGAACGTTGAACAAAAGTTGAGAAAATTTTCTCAACTTTTGATTTTAATTCTGCATCATTATATTCTATTGCACTAACATTATTGAAACTTAACGTAATATAAGTTATTAATAATATTAAAAAGGAAATTATTTTTTTCATTATCTTAGTTTAATTGCTTTATTTAATTGATTATCTATTTCGTACTTTTCATATTCATCAGCATCAAATTCTAGTAAAATATCAGGTGTTAATCATATTCAATCAATACTAGTTTCACTTCAACCTGTATACCATCTTGCAATAGTATATTTTAATAAAGATCAATCTTTATACTCTTTCATACGTTGAACAGATCATTTTCAGTAACTTTGTTCACCTAATAATATAGCATCTGGATAATAATCTTTTAATGTTCCAGCAAGTATTTCAGATGCTGAAGCTGTACCAGAATTTTGTAAAATTATTATTTTGTATTTATTAAAATCAATTAATTCATATCAAGCTGATTTAAATTCTTGATTTCAGTTTAAATATTTGATAATTGCTGTATTTTTACCTTCTGGAACTAAGTATGATAACATATCAGCTACTTGATCTAAGTAACCACCCCCATTATTTCTTAAATCTATAATTACTTTCTTAATATTTTTTTCTTCTGATAATTCTGTAAGAGCTTCTTTGAAATTTTCAGATACATTAGGTCAGAATGATCTAATAGATATTAAAAATGTGTTGTAAGAAACTTTTTCTGTTTCTATATCTTTGATTATTATTTTATCTCTAATTACTTCAATCTCTAATACTTTATCATTCCTATTTATAGTTAATAAGACTTTAGTTCATTTAGGTCATTTAATCCAAGAAATAACTTCTTTCGCTGAGTTATTTTCAAGTACTTCTTTTCAATCAACATGAGTTACTTGATCTCATCATTTTAAACCTGCGTTAAATGCTGGTGAATCTGTAATTGGAGAAATTATCATGAATTTACCTGGTTTTTCCATTTCAACATATGCTCAAATTCATTCAAATTCTCAGTTTAAGCTATCTTGAAATCATTCATTTTCTACTGGTGGGAAATACGTAGTATGTTTATCATCTGTAGCTAAAGTTAATCATTCTATAGCTTTATCTAATAACTCAATTTTTGTATAATCATCTTTTTTATAATGTTGTTCTGTTAAAACTTCATATACGTCTTGAAATATTTCTTTTTTCTTTTTTATAGTACTTGAATCTCAGTTTGTTTCTATGATTTTTAACTCTTTATTAAATTGTGTTGTAATAAAAATTAAATCATTCATGCTTCCATGTCTCGATTTTAATTCTGTTTGATCTTTGTATTTTAGTAATTTTATACCTAATATTTTTTCAGACAAAGTATATAATCAAAATGCAGCTAGATTATTCCTAGGATATATTCTTGATTCTTTATTCTCTAGTAAATTATAATACACTAAAATTTGTAATGAATCATATAACTTAGATCATTTAACTACATCAGTATATTTTAAGTCTATATACTTATATGAAATAGGTGTTAAATCTCTAAATACTTCAGCATAATAGTTGAAAATTTCTTTCCTTGTTACTAGATTTTCATGTATATCTTTATTGATGATAGTGTTTCACGAACTAGTTATTGTTATAGTATTACTGTTTGCTAATGCAGGGCTAATAATTAGTAGCTGTATTAATAATATTGCTAATATTTTTTTCATTATTTTAGTTTTATTTAAATATAATTTCTAGTCAACCAAATGGGTATAATACTCATAAAAAAATCATGAATAATCCTATTAATATTAATACAAAATAGGTTCATCAATTTCATATGTAACGTTCTGCCCAATAGAAGTTTCAACTCCATCATTTTACTGTTTTTCTGTATTTTAATAATGCAATACCTCATGCTATTAATAAAATTGCGTATATTATATCAATTATCATTTTATTGTATTATTTAGTAATCAAAGTTGTCTAATAATCCTGGATTATCACTTAATATTTTTTGTATTTTTTCTTTATCTATTCAATTTACGCTATTTGCATCCAAATCTTTTACTAAATCTTTTACGATTGGAGCTGTAATACCTCAAATTTGATCAGATATAGTTTTCTTAATGTTATCTTCTCATATATTTTTTATTAAATATTGAGATCAATAAAATATAGCTAATATTATTAATATTTTAAATAATATCTTAAATATTCTATTTCTTTTTTCAGATTTAATATATTTATATATATAATCTATTTTTTCATCTTGAGTAAGTTGAGTCATTTATACTAATTAAATATTATTTTGTTTCTTTCCATGTTTCCCCTATTAATACATCACTTTTTAATACTATTTCTTTATTTTTTAAAATATTTTCCATAATATTTTTTAAGTTTTCAGCTAAAGTTTTTTCTTCTCAAGGAAATATATCAAATACTAATTCATCATGAACTTGCATTATTAATATTGATTTCAATCAACTATTTTTGATATATTTAGCTATTTGTATCATTGCTATTTTTATTATATCTGCACTTGTTCACTGAATTGGCATATTCATTGCTTCTCTCTTTGCGGCATTTTTAATAATTGCATTTTTATCATTTATTCATGGAATAAATCTTTTTCTTCAGTACATAGTTTCTACGTATCAAGTTTCCTCACATCCTAATATTAAATTATCAAAAAATATTTTTACTTTAGGATAACTATTATAAAATGCATCAATATAAGTTTTTGCATCTTTCATATTAATATTAATCATTTTACTAAGTCAAAATGCACTTATTCAGTAAATAACACCAAAATTAACAGCTTTAGCTATTTTTCTTTGATCACCAGTTATTGTTTGATTTGGAAAAAGAAATTCAGCAGTTGTATGATGAATATCTTTATTGTCTTTAAATGCTTGTAATAGATTTTCATCTCAAGACATAATAGCGAGTAATCTTACTTCTACTTGAGAATAATCCGAAGCCATTATTTTTCATCATTCAAATCTAGATATAAATCAATCTCTTATTTCTCATGCTATTCAAGCAGATGAAGGAATATTTTGTAGATTAGGATTTGTACTTGAAAGTCTTCATGTTGTTGTGACAGCAGCATTATACGATGTATGTACAAAGTCATTTTTATCCGCTATATCAAGTAATCCATCAATATAAGTTGATTGAAGCTTAGAATAATGACGGTAATCTACAATTTTTTGAGCAATAGGAAATTCGTGAGATAATTCTCATAAAACATCAGCAGAAACACTATATCATGTTTTTGTTTTTTTTCATTTTGGGAGAGCTAGTTTTTCAAATAAAACTTCTCATACTTGCTTTGGTGACTTAATATTAAATTCACAATCAGCTTCCGTGTGAATTTGTTTTTCTAAAGATATTATTTCATTTTCTAACAATAAACCAATTCATTTTAGCTTATTTCTATCTATTTTTACACCATCTATTTCCATTTGTTTTATAACTTCTAAAACTGGAAATTCTATATCTTTTAATATAGTATTATCTGGAATATTCTTATCTAACTGATTTTTATATAATTTATGTGTTATGTAAACATCTTCACAAGAATAATCAGCTGCTGATAATAAATCGACTTCTTTAAAATTTAATTTCTTTTTTTGAGAAATAATATCATAAGAAATCATTTCATAATTCATATCTCTTAATGATAATTTATCAAGTGACAATCATCTTACTCAAGGATTTTGTATATATTCTCATAATAAGGTATCGTAATATTTAGCCAAAATTTGATAGTTATTTCTTAATACTAACTATTATATAATTCTATGTAGATAGTCAACAAAAAAAGAGCTTTGAGCTCTTTTTTTTTTTGTTTTTTTTGTTTTTTTTGTTGTAGTTATACTATTTTAATTGTTCCGTTATCATTTAGTTGATTTTCATAATTTTCATCGAGTATAATAATAGAAGATTTATTAGTATTAGTTTGATTATTTAATATTTCTCTAATTTTAATAATCCATTTTTCAAAATTTAATAAATCTTTACTAGTTTGTATGGAATTTGTAAATAAAAAATTATATATTCCTGTATTATTCAACTCTACTATTTCATTATTAAATTTTCAAGATCATAAATCTATTTTATCATTAAATACTTCTTTAATTTTTTTATTTAAATAACTTAAATAATATTGAAAAGGTGTTTTTGCAGAATTAATTATATTTACCTCATTTTCTTCTATTCTTTTTATACTATTTTCTAAGTATATTTTACTTACAGTTTCATTTCTGGTTAAATCACTAGTTAAACTAGTTATATTTTTGAATCATCTTTTGAATCTATTGATAAATGTTGAATAATCAAAGTATATTTTTAATTTTGTTTTATATTCTTCTATTTTTGTTTGTATTTCTAATAATCTAGCACATAAAGGTTCTATAAAATTATTTTTAATATTACTGATTCATTCATTATCAATTACTTTATCATCAACTTTACTATTTTTTTTCACTCATACAATATTAGTATTTCAACTTATTTTGGTATTCATATCATCAAAATCTCAAATTATTTCTGATACTTTATCTGTAGTAGTTCTTTTGAATAATTCTAAAACAACTTTAAAAATATTTTTATTATTATAGGCTAATAGTTCTAATTTTTCTCAATCTTTATGATTTAATACTTGAGTTAACATATTTTTAACTCTTTTTATATGGCTATCTGTAATCCATCAATTTGATTGATTAAATAATTCTATATATTTACTTGCTTGAGTATTTATATCCCCCTCTTGTTTACTTAATTCATTACTTATCATAATATACTCCTTTAATTTATATTAAAGAATATATTAATAATATAATTAACTAAGTCAAAAAGTATAGTTATATATATAGAATTTAAAAAAGCCTTACAATTTTGTAAGGCTTTTTTATTATTTGATTGATTATAAAACTTTGTTATCTAATCTTTCGTAATCAAAGATTTCTTCAGTTTTAAAGAATCTAGCTAATTCTTCGTTTGCAGTTTCAACTGAATCAGAAGCATGCATAATATTTCCATCAATAGAAAGAGCAAAATCTCCTCTAATTGTACCTGGAAGTGCTTCTACTGGGTTTGTAGCACCTGACATAGTTCTGATAGTTTTTACAGCGTTAGCACCTCTGATTGCCATTGCAACAATAGGAGAACTTTTCATGTAAGTAACAATACCAGGATAAAAAGGTTTATCTGATAAGAAACCGTAATGTTCGTCAATAAGAGCATCATCTAATTGAAGCATTTTCATACCTAAAATAGTTAATCCTTTTTGTTCAAATCTACCGATAACTTCACCCATAAGGTTTCTTTGTACGCAATCTGGTTTTAGTAATATTAGAGTAGTTTCCATCTTCTATTTATTATAATATATTAAATTTACGCGCGTATTATATCGATATTTTTTTAATTGCAAGAATTTTTACAGTAAAAAAACCAGTCATATAGACCTGGTTTTTTTTATACAGTATTCCAAAAATTCAAGTTGTACGTTCGGTAAAAATAAATTTACAGTAAGGCTTCCTATTACTAGACAGGCTTGCACAATATATAAATTAACAGATCACCTATTCGTTTATTAGTTTTTGATACTGTTTTCCTTAGTTTTTATTCTGTATTTTTAATTCTACCGAATATTTTGCATCTTATTATAAGTAATAAGATTATTACCGAAATCAATCGGTCAATTGTTTTTTTGAGCCTAGGCTCCCAAATTGTTATAGAACTATTTCATAAAAATATTCTTTTATGAATACAACTAAAATATTAACTATATGTAATTGAAAGAAATGGTATCCAAGTCCTTGTAATATACCGCTAATAATCTACTGCTAAATTAGAATAATCTTTTTCCTAATGATGTCAAATCAATTTTAAAATAAAATTGACAAAAAATATTATTTAAATATAAAACATAAACTTTAAATTAAAAAGTAAAAACAAAATAACTAAAACAAAAAGGAACTAAAAAATTGAATATACATAAAATTGCAGAGTTTTTAAATATTGAAAATAATTTGAATGAAGGTGTGGTATTTGATTGTCAACCTATCTCCGGAGAAGTTGATGTATTACAAGTCACGATAATCGATCGTGAAGAATTACCTATATTTATTAGTGTAACTGACGATCAAATTTTATGTGTTACATATTTATGGGGTGATGATGAAGTTAGGGCTGAAAAAGTATCATTAATGCATGAAAGTATGCTGGAAATGAATATTCCAATGCCGTTATCATCTTTTTCTAAAATTGCTAATAAATATGTAATATTTGGAGCTCTATCAATAAGTGCATCTCTTAAAGATATTGAACATGAGATTGTTGTATTAAATAATAATGCTATTGAGATTATTGATGATATGTCTGAATTCTTAATTTAGAGAAATATTAAATTAAGATAATAATAAAAAACCGAGCATTAGCTCGGTTTTTCTATTTCTAATTAATCCATAATAAAGTCTTCTTTTTGAGAATCTTTATGATTAAATTCTACTCATACTAGATTTTCTTCTATGTGAGTTTTTATTTTATTCATTATTTCAGCTTCTAGTTCTGGTTTTACTTTAATTTTAGCTCTTTCAAGTTTATATTTCATAGGATCAAAATCACTATGTTTTACATGACCTGTATTTTTTCCTTTATCTGCGCATTCTTGACTACAAAAACCAAAATGTTTTTTATATTCTTTTGGATCAGCTATTAATCTTGCATTACAATGTGAATATCTACAGTTTTCACAATGATCTGTTTTTTCTCATGTATAATTACATTCTCAAACTGTTGTATGAGTATTTTCATCACCTACATGATCTGAAACTCTATCATCAAATACATATAAGTTCCCTTCCCAGTTTCCATCATTAAATGTGTTAATATATTTAACAACTCAACCATCTAATTGATATGTATTTTTCAGTCCTGCTTTTTGAAGCATTACTGTTGATTTTTCACATCTAATACCACCAGTACAATATGAAATAATTTTTTTATCTCAGAAATCTTTTTTATAGTCGTCAATTACTTTATCAAGCTCTCTAAAAGACATTGTATTTGCTGGAATTGCATTTTTGAAGTGCCCTAATTTATACTCATGATTATTTCTCATATCTAGAATAACATAATCATCTGGATTTCCATTATCTATTAAGTCTTTAAATTCTTCTATCTCCATTCTATTCCCTGCTTCTTCTATTTCTTGCTTTGTGAATTTTTGTCCTAATGCCACAATTTCTTCTCTGTGTTTTACTGCCATTCTAGGAAATTTATGACCATCAACTTTAGTTGCTTTGATATCAAAATCATCAGGATTGTTGAATAATTCGTGATTAGCAAGATATAATTTATATGCAGCCAGTTGACCTTCATTACAAGTAACTGTTGAAGAAATCCCTTCTGTACCAATATAAACTCTTCCCTTCATTCCTATATCTCTACAGAATAATAAGTGGTCCTCTACTTCTTTTTTTGGATCTGCGACATCTACAAACTTGTAAAATGTTAACAGTGTATATTTTTCTGTATGAATCATATTTCTATATGTTGTGATAACTTGCCTTGTTATCGTATAAATTAAGCTTTTCTATTTGCTGTATAAAATCCCTGAGATTATAATTAATAATAATATATTGCAAGTATTAAAGTTGACTTATTTCGTAAAATAATTAAAAATAAATATGATTATAATTAAAAATAAAATAAAAAAGGGAGTTATATTTATGAATAATCTTTTAAAAGTATATTTATCGTTACTAGCTTTGTTTATCGTTGTTGCGACAATTGCTATGCTTAGTTTTAAAGTAAATTTCACTAGAGAGATTGTTGTTGCTGTATTTATTGCATGTAATATAGTACCAGTTTTTCTAACGATAAGCATAAGTGTTTATAGATATTTTAATAGATTTAATCGTAGCGAACTGAATTAAAACAAAAATATACTATTTATATCTAATTACTCTAGTCTTTTGAACTAGAGTTTTTTATTGCAAAAAAATAAATTATACATATATTTCAGCTACATTATTTTATATGTCATGAGGCTCACTAATCCTGAGTTTTACCACTAACCCTGTTTATTATGACTAAAAACACGAATAAATTAGAACTCCTTATGCCTGCTGGTGATATGGAGAAGCTTAAGTTTGCATACGCATATTGAGCTGATGCATGTTATGTAGGTGTTCCAATGTTTTCTTTAAGAGCAAGAACAAATGCTTTTAATATGAAAACTATTAAAGAAGCTGTTGATTATGCTCACTCTCTAGATAGAAAAATTTATTTCACTGCGAATATTTACGCACATAATATAAAAATCAAACCATTTATGGCACAGTTTGCTAAAATGGTAGAAATGGGACCAGATGCATTCATTATGTCTGATCCAGGTTTAATTGATATAGTTAGAACTGAATTTCCAGATGTAGAAGTACATTTATCTGTTCAAGCTAATAATACTAACTGGGCTCAAGCAAGGTTTTGGAGTAAATTAGGTATCAAAAGAATCATTCTCTCAAGAGAAATATCAATAAAAGAAATGAAGGAAATTCATGAACAAGTTCCTGAAATAGAACTAGAAGCATTTGTTCATGGTGCAATATGTATGGCTTACTCTGGGAGATGTTTAATTTCAAACTATCTCTCAAATAGAGATGCTAATCAATGAACTTGTTCTCATTCATGTAGATGGGAATTTAAGGTGTTTAAAGATGAAAAATCAGAAGCTGAACTAGAAACCCTTACTGGAAGACCAGAAGAATATGATGAATTAACTGGTAATTTTTATTTAGATGAAAAAGATAGACCAGGTGAACTAATGCCAATAGATGAAGATGAATACGGTACATATCTAATGAATTCAAGAGATATGTGTGCTATTGATTATATGGAAGATTTAAAAGATGCAGGTATTATATCATTCAAAGTAGAATGAAGAAATAAGACTATCAACTATATAGCTTCAGTTGGACTAGCTTATAGAGAAGCTTGTGATGCATTAGAAAGATGAGAATCATTTGATTCAGTTAAACTATCAGAAGAACTATTCTGAATTTCTAATAGATGATATATACCAGGATTCCTAGCTGGTAATCTAAACGATAACGCACAATTCTACGAAAGAAACGGTGGTTTCAAGACAAAAGTATTCTGTGGAATATTAAGAGATTACGATACTGAGCATAAATTATGTAGAGTTGAAGTAAAAAACGAATTTAATCTATGAGATGAAATAGAAATAGTTAATCCAGATGGAGTTAAAAAAGCAAAAGTAGAAAAAATTTATAGAACAAAAATTAATCACTGAGTAGAAAAAAAAGGTACAACATTTACCGATGAAATCGTATTTGAAAAAGATCTCGCTGAAGAAGTTCAGTCGGCTCATGGTTGAGGATATGAAGTATGGATTAATATGGAACAAGATTATACAAACTTTGGTATTATTAGAAAAGAAGCTGGTTTAGAAGATCAAAATAATTAAGAATAAAAATTATAGAAAATACCATCGAGTTTAATCGATGGTATTTTATTAGTAGTTAATTATTTAATTTCTGAAAATTCTTTCATTTTCAGAAATTCATTATTTAACCACAAACACTGTTTTTCTATATAGTTTCTGTCACGTAAGGTTTTATTTGCCTTAGAACACAACTCATCTTTAAAATATGTATTTGTATCTGATTTTAACAACATTCTTATTGTTTCACTAGAAGGATTATCATTAAATAGAATATAACCAAAAATATTATTCCCTTGATTTTCGAATAAGAAATCTATTAATTCTTTATCAGAGAAATATTTTACAGTAGTATTACTAATTTTATTTTTACCAGTATAATTTATTAAAACTCGTATATTTACGAGTTTTTTCTTTGTTTTAATTTTTTACTTACTTAAAAATATTCATATAATTTATGAAATTATTTTTAATATTTATTTATGAAAACATCTCTAGACTTAATTAAAAATTACATTTATGTAATTCTACTATCATTATATTTTATAATATTTTATATGAATGGTTGAGATAATTATTTGAATTTCATACGTGAAAATATATTATATTGAGATATAATTGTCTCATATATTAACTGATTTGTATGATTTTTTCTTGTTGTAAATATTATTAGTATTTTTTCGGAAATATTAGAAAAAATATTTATTAAATTATTTTGAAATAACGATACTGATTTAGATGATATTATTTGAAACTTTATAATAAAGTTTATTGATGTTTCAAAATATGTAGCTGCTGTGTATATGTTGTTTTACATTGCTATTACACCAAAATATGTTGATAAAATAGTTGATCAATTTTCTTCAATATTATTATTAGTTATATTTTTAACATTTTTAACAGGTTTTGTAAATGTAATTTTCCAAAAAGAATTAATATTAAAATCAAAACTCAAAGCTGTGAGTAGAACTCTATTACCATTTATAAATAAAATAATTGTTATATTTATATGGATAATTTGAGTTATATCTATATTGTGAAATCTATGATATGATGTTTCAGCATTAATTGCATGAGCTTGAATCTGAGGTTTAGCAATTGCCTTAGCTGCTCAAAAATCTATAACGAATGTATTTGGTGCGATTACTATACTTTTAAATAAACCATTTAAAGTTTGAGATTATATAAATATAAATAATCATATTTGAGAAGTAAAAGATATATGATTATCATATTTAACAATTATTGATAAGATGTGACATCAAGTAATGATCCCTAATGAAACTATTATTTCTACAAGTATTGAAAATTACACTGTTAGATCAACGAGAAGAACTGATTTTGGGATAGGATTAGTTTACGGCACATCTCTTGATAAAATGAAAGAATGAGTAAAAATAATCGAAGATATATTAAAAGTCTACGAAGAAGACTCTACAATAAAAAGTTACAGAGTTAATTTTGATATGTTTTGAGATTTCTCACTTAATATAAATATTACTTATTTCTCTTTAGTGAATAAAGATTATGTATCTTATATTAAACAAAAAGAAGAAATAAATCTCGAAATTAAAGATAAATTCGAAAAAGCATGACTTGATATGGCATTCCCTACTCAAGAGTTAATATTAAAAAAGGAAGACTAATTAGTCTTCCTTTTTTGTTAAATAAAATTCTTTTGTTCATCAATTTCAATATAATTCATCATCCCAATATTTAATATATTCTATTTCTATATACCAAATATGAGTCTTATTTTCTTGTGGTTTAATATTTTCAAACGTAATTCTTTCTTTAAATTGTGGAAAATATAAGTTATGTAGTTCAATTCATTTTTTTATGTCGGCATCTGTCTCTGCTAGGTAACAATTTCATAGTCATTGAATTCATTTTCTATCCGAAAAATCATTTGGATTAAACCGATTATTTGCAAATGATATTAAGCTATTAAAAATTATTTCTTCAGAATGTTTTTCATTAATTGGTGATATGAAATACAGTTTATTATTTTCATATCAATAAAATAAATTTGTTGACCATGTCTTATTTCAGTAATTAGGACTAATAACAATCGATTTTTGACTTTTTATATATTCTATTAATTTATTCATAATTATTTATTATTAATCTATTTCTATATATCCCTCTTTAATTCATTCTATTTTTCAGAATCTTTTACTTATTTCATATAACTCATAGAGTGCTGTCTTTGCCTTTCC
>JAYJMJ010265364.1:0-34099 GCA_036873875.1 Laminaria ephemera | reverse complement strand
TGATAAGTTATACGCATATCCTAGTTTAGATTTTAACCATGTTACTTTTTTACCAGCTTCTAGTACATATCCTCATTCTAGTTCAGAATATAAGTTATCAAACTCAGTAGTATATTCCCAGAAATCTACAGAACTTGGGTTTTGAGTCCATTCAACATTACTTGGATCTAGATTAACTAATCTAGGTTCATCTTGAATTTCTTTAAATAATAACATATCATTAGCAGTATTATTTACCCAGTCATCTGATAAAAAATCTACGTTATCTCATTGAGATTTTGCTCCTCATTTGAAACATTGATTACAAGAACTAATATCAAACGATGGATCTGTACTACATTCAATTTCTTCAAATGCAAATGTAGGTGTAATCATTGCAAAAGCAATCATTATAGCGAATAATTTTTTAAGTTTCATAGTACTAGAATAAAAAAATATTGTGTTGAAAACTATTGTATAGTAATAAAAAAACACGAGAGTGTCAAAAACTCTCGTGTTTTATAGCTTTACTTTTTTAAAATTTTATTTACAAATAACTGTTGAAAAATCATAAAACTTGTTGATACTCACCAGTATATACCTACTCATGCGATTAAAGTAAATGTAAATACAGCTACCATAGCAGGCATACCATATAACATAAATTTATTCATCATTTCTGGATCTGGCATCATTGATGAATAATCTTTATCTCATTTCTTTTTTTCTAACACTACATTTTTAGTATCTACTTTTTTACCTGCAAGTGATAATTTAACTTGTGTAAATTGAATTAATGCAACACTAATCGCTAGAATTAAACCTGTTATTCCACCTGACTGTAGTAAATCAATACCAAAAAATGTAAAATCTATACTAGCAATATCAAATGAAGATTGAAAGTTATATATATGAAAGAAATTTGAAGGGTCCTTTATAGATAATATAATATTATATATTACTAATAAAATAGGCATTTGAATTAATAAAAATCCACATGATCCCATAGGATTTACTTTTTCCTTTTTATAAAGTTCCATAAGTTTCATACCAATAGCTTGTTGGTTTCATTTATTTTCTTCTTGGATTTTTTTAATTTTTGGCTGAATTCCTTGTAATTTTTTTTGACTCACCATCATTTTATGTTGAGGCCAAAGTAAAACGATACGTATAATCACTGTAATTGCTAATATAGCCCATCCTAATGAATTTCAGAACGTAGTTATAAGAAAAACAAATAAATTGAATATAGGAGCATAAAATACTGTAGAAAATAGTTTTGAAATAGACCCTCTATGTTCGATTTGAAATGAAGCTAAATATCTCTTATCTCATAATGCATACTCAAAATTATATTGCCCTGCTTCGAAGAAGCTATTATAATCATCAGAAAAATTAATAACTGACTCCTCTCATGAGTTAATAATTATATCATTACATTCTTTTTGAACTAAATCTACTTTTTGTCCTGCATGATGAAGCGAAATATCATTACAGTTATTTAGATTCAGAGCTCCTGTAGAGTTATTCATTACTTTTAATGCAACAACAGGTGGAATTGTATAGGCTTTTTCTGTAGTTTCTATATTAATTTTTCCTGATAATTGTTTTTCTTTTACTTCATTTCATCCAGTGAATAAATTAATAGTTAATAATATTAATAAAGACCAGATAAATATATCTAAAAATTTTTTCATAAGTATTTTTATTTTTTAATTATTTTTGTATATAAAAAATTTATATCTTTTTTAAATGATTTCATTGATTCATTATTATTCTTCAATAATTTTGTTTGTTTTTTTACTACAAACACTAAATCAAATCATTGTTCATCAGAGTATTCTTCAATACATTGTGATGCGTAATCATAAAACCTTCTACGAAAGAATGTTCTTGATACATTGGTTATAACTGATTTTGATCAAATAACAATTGCAAATCTATTGTATCATAGCTTATTTTTGGTATAGTTAAGTACTATTCCGTAAGAAAAAAAAGGTTTTCCTCTTTGTAAAACCTTTTTTACTTCTCTCTCTTTTAATCTAAATCCTTTCGTAATCACTATTTAATTGTTTATTAAAACAAGAAAAAGTAATGAGCGAACTCATTACTCTTATTTTCTATTAACGAAGTTACCTTTTCCATCAAATGGTGTTTTTCTAGCAGTACCTCCAGCTACAATATGCATTTTAGCTTTCCCGTTAATTTCTTGATATCTTTTTGGGTAGCTTACAGTTAATTCATGTCTTCCTTTTCTTCTTCTGTTTTTTAGAATTTTTCTTCCACTTGCAGTAGAGCTTCTTTTTAAGAATCCGTGAACTCTAAGTCTTTTTCTTTTTTTTAATTTTCCTAACATTTGGTGATTTATTAATGTATATTTTTTATTAAATTATTATAAAGCTGTCTAATTTACCTTATAAAATTTGCTGTGATATCCTATTGAAAAAATAGTAAATGTCAAAGTTTTTTTTTAACTAATTAATGTTCATTCTTTTTTCCCTAGAACTGCTCTCATAACAGCACCTTCATCATATAAAGAAACTACTTTTAGTTTCATATTATTTTCTTTAGCAAGAGCAATTGCCGTATGATCCATAACTCGTAAATTCTTTGTAATTACTTCATCATATGTAGCCTCTGGTATAAATTCTGCGTCAGCATATTTCACAGGGTCTTTATCATATACTCAGTTTACTTTAGTAGCTTTTATCATAACGTCTGCTTCTATTTCTAAAGCTCTTAGAACTCAAGCAGTATCAGTCGTAAAGTATGGGTTTCATGTTCACCCTCCAAATATTAATACTTTTTTAGCTTTTAAGTCTTTTACTGCTTTAATTTTATTAAATCTATCAGCAATACCATCAATCCCAAAAGAATTAATAATTTTAGTATGAAGACCTTTTCTTTCTAAAACATCACTTAATGCAATAGCATTAATATTAATTGCTAACATTCACATATTATCAGCATTACATCTATCAATATTAATTTTTTCGATTTCTGCTCCTCTAATAAAATTCCCTGCTCAAACAACCACTCATACTTCTACATTGTTATTTATCAGTTCTTTAATTTTATCACATACTTCATCTAACATTACATAATCTAATCCTGCAGGCTCACCTCATGCAAGAGCTTCTCAAGAAATTTTTAGTAAAACTCTCATATTAATTTTTAATTATATTTTCAAATAAAGTATCTGTTATTTTTGTTAATTCAAAACTATCGTTTTGCTCTCTTAATTCATTATTACTATTTTTTAACCATTCGTTTTTATCTGCAACACTTTGTAAAGTATTCCATCATTCATCTACTCATGTAGATAATTCTGTAATAGCATAATAATTTTGAGAAAAATAATGTTTTGCATAAACATATTCTCAATCTTTCATATTTAAAGCATAGTATGTAACATATGTTTTATCAGTAGATGGTCTACAAGTATTCCACCAGCTCCATGATCAAGTTTTTTCTCAAATAGTTGATGTCACTAAATCAGAACTACAATCTACCACTGATACAGAATGTTTTTCTACTTGAAAACCTTTTATATCAGAATAAGTAAATTTATTTTCTCATAATTTTATAGGACTTCCATAATCACCTGATGTTGGTAAGTCACTAGAATCTATACTATGTTTGATTTCTTCTTTTTTAATATCCTCTGAATCAGAATTTTCATCATCTTCGACATTAGGATAATATATACTTAATTGAACTCTTGATTCTTCTTTTCATGAAGTCATTATAATTGTATATACATTTGTACCAAAATCGAAAGTTTTATATCCAGAATAAGCTCTATATAAAAACTTATCACTTCCGGCTACAAATTGTTGTAAAGGATAATCATCATCTGGATAATCAGAATCATTATTTGAATATAAAACTCTGATTTTATCTACATGTGCATTAATTTTTCAAGTTAAGTCAACTTCCCCATCTGTTAAATCTGATATTTCTAATTTATCTAATTCTAGTATATCCGATCAGCTTAATAACTCTATTGAAAAAGTAGGAGTTTCATCTTTTACAACATCTTCCACTACTTCTTTGATTTCTCAAACAGCATTATCTACCTGCTTGAAAATTTCTTTTTTCGCATCATTTACTTGAGTATTAATAGAATTATCTACCTGAATTCATAATTCTTTTTTAGCGTCTATAAGCTCTTGATTTGGTTGTGAATATTGCATTAATCCATAAGCAATAACAGCAATAATCAGTACAAATATTATTTTTTTCATATTTCTATATTTATAAGAAAATAAAAAGACAAAAACATTTTAAGCAGTTTTTGTCTTTTGTAAAATCATTTTATTTTTATTTTTTCCCTAATTTTAGGTAATATTTATATTCTTATACTTCCATAACCATAGGAATAATCATTGGTTCTCTATCTAGTTTTTGTAATAAGAATTTTTCAAGATCAGTTCTAATAATTTTTATAAGATCTTTTTCTTCCATATCCGGAACATCTTTTACTGTGTTTTCATATATATCTCTTGATTTTTTAATAATCATTCTATGAATACCTCTTACTTCATCAAGATACACTAAACCTCTTGTTTCTAATTTAATATGCCCAAGAATAGTTTTTGTTTTTTTATCAACTTTATAAGTTAATACAAGAACTCATGCGTTCATCATTTTTTCTCTGGCTTTAATTACATGTGAACCAGCAGTTCCCATACCATTACCATCAATTATAATTTCTTGAATTGGAGCTTTAATTCTTGATCTGAAAATATTTCCATTTGGAGCAAAATCTACAATTACACCATTATCAATAAGTACACAATCTTCTTCTTTCATCCCAACTGTAAGGGCTGTATCTTTATGAACCGTTCTAAAATATAAATCCCCGAAAACAGGCATAAAATATTTTGGTTTAATTAATTGGATCATAATTTTTTGTTCTTCTTGGAAAGCGTGCCCTCAAGTATGAACTTCTTTATCATCTTTTGTAATTACTTTTGCACCTAATTTAATAAGCTTATTAATAATTCTATTTACTGATTTTTCATTCCCAGGAACAGTAGAAGATGAGAATACAACTGTATCACCTTTAATAATTTCAATTGAAGGATGTCTTCCTTCTGACATTCTAGTCAGAGCTGAGAATTCTTCTCATTGACTTCAAGTTGTGATAATAATTTGTTTATGAGGAGCTACACCTTGAGTAGATTTAGGAGTCATTTTTTTAACAATACCCGGTTTCATTTTTAGGTATCCTAAGTCTTTAGCAATTTGTACGTTTTCAATCATAGATCTCCCACTTAAGAAAATCGTTTTATCATATTTCACAGCTATATCAATAAGTTGTTGTACTCTTGAAATCCAAGATGAGAATGCAGCAATAATTAATCTCCCTTTATGATGATTTTTTACAATTTCTTCTAATGCTTCTCATACTGCTTTTTCTGATTGAGAAAAACCTTTTCTAGTAGAACCAGTTGAATCTGACATTAACATTGTAACACCTCTTGATCCTATCTCACCAATTCTTGATAAATCAGCTGGTTCATCAATAGTAGGAGTAAAGTCAATTTTAAAATCTCATGTATGAACAAATTTAGCACCACCTGGAGTTTCTATATATATACCAGCACAATCAGGAATTGAGTGATTTACTCTAAAAAATTCTACATCAAATTGTCCAATTTTATGTTTTTCTTCACTTCATGCATCTATTTCAATAAATATAGCATGTGGAAGTAGTCATGCTTCAGAAATAGCTTTTTTAGCTAAACCACAAGTTAACTTAGTTCCATAAATAGGTGGCATTCCTAATGCTGGGAGTATATGTTTTAAAGAACCAATATGATCTAAATGAGCATGTGTTAATAATATTGCTTTAATATTATCTTTGTATTTTGTTAAAAATGATACATCAGGAATTGAGTAGTTAACACCATACATATCATGATCAGCAAATTGTACACCACAATCTATAATCACTATATCATCTCCGTATTGAACCATTCACATATTTTTTGCTCATGTTTCATTATTTCAACCAATAGGTATGAATCTTGTATAATTTTCTCTTAATGAAGGTAAGTAAAATTTTGTTTCTGGGAAATCAGATACAAATTTACCTCTTACTTCTCCTGACTTAAAGTTCCCTTTTTTATTATTATTAAAAGGTTTTTTAGTTCCTGGTTTTTTATTTGCATGATGAGGTTTATTATTCCCTTTTTCAGCATTATTTTGAGGTTTGTTTTGTTGGTTTTTATGATTATGTACTGGTGTTTTAGGACCATTATGAACATAAGGTTTTCTTTCTGCTTTTTTTTCTACAGTATTTTCAACTTGTTTTTCTACAACTTTTTCTTGTTGATTATCAATCACTACTTTTTGTACTTCATTTTGAGTATTTTCTTGAGGTTTTCCTCATAGTTCTTGATCTAATTCATCTAAAAAATCTTTCATTTTTTATTATTTAATTATATAAATAATAATCACATCGGTATTTTACTCTATAATTGATTCGTAAAATACATTTTAATAACACTAAAGACTATTTTTTCCTTTTTATATTCTTTTGATATTGTTGATATTTTTTTAAAACATACAAAATATAGCTCTAATATTTAGGGCTTATACATGTCTTGTATTTATAAAATTGAAGTGATTATTTTGTGTTAAATAAGCAATATTCAAACAAAAAGAAAACTGAATATGTTATCCATTTCTCCAAATTGACTTATTTATTCAGAGGGATTATATTCAGTTTTTTAAATACTGCAATAATTTTTCTATATCTATTTCTATTTTTGTTATATCCCGATAATAATCCTTTACTGTATTATTTATTGAGAAATCTGTATCATTAAATTTTTTCTTTAATAATATATTATCAAAAAAATCATACTTTTTACTCATAGCTGCTGACTCTAAAGTCTTGCGTAAAAAATCATCATTATGTAAAACATAATATGTAAAACTTTCTGCAAAATCTTCATATTTATTCGTCATAGCATATCCAGAAACAAAGTCTGCTTGTACTTGTCCTGGTTTTACTACTTTTGTTTCTTCCCATGAAATTTCATAAAATTTATCACTCAGATCCTGAATAACCTTCTTTTCTAAAAAATAAATATCTATAAAATGAGCCAATTCATGTATAGCAACAGATAAATATTCTCACTGATGATCATGATGGTATCAAAATAATTTCACACTTCTATGTTTCATTTTTCATCTCACATCAACGAGATCTTCATGCATTTCAATATCTAAATTATGAATCATTGTTTTCATAATTTGAGACTGGAGAAATTCTCAAAACACTATTGCAAAATCTAATGATTTTTTCTCAAAAGCATCTGGAATATACTTAAAGGTAAATGGTGCAGCAGAAGTATAATTCGCTTCTATAAGTTCAGTTAATTCTGATCAAGTAAGAGTAATATTATCTAAGTCCAAGTTTCAAGATCAACTTATATTAATCACAGCTTCAGGTTCTAAATGTAAATATTCTTTATCTTCCTCTAATGAGTGTATATTGATAGTCGGCTCAAGATAATTTTCTTCAATATATTCATTTGAAACAGGCACAGAAAAATAATAGTTTTTTATCAAAAAAACTATTATTGTAAATAAAGTGGTTAAACAAAATATAATTATACTTTGTTGTAATATAAATTTATTTTTTTCTGTCATATTTCTATTATGCTGGTGCTAAACCATAAATAACATTAATCACAAGCGTCACAATAGTTGTTGCAAGCACTACTCACAAGAAACCAATTAATGACCATTTTACTATATCTTTTGCTTTCTTGATTTTTTCATCTTCTCAAGCTGAAAGAGTCATCATAAGACCTCAATAAATAATAGATCCTACAGATAACAATGCTAAAAATAATGCTATATTATTTGTCCAACCATTGATTTTATCTTTAAATGCTCATTCAACTGTTCCGTCTCATTTCACAGCAACAACTGTAGTTTCTTCCATACACCCCTGAATCATTGCAGTTACACCAGTTGCAGTTTTATCAAATTCACATTTTGCATAAACATATTGTCAATTCATAAACGTAAATACTGAAAGAAAAATTATAATTACTGATAATAAATATTTTTTCATATTTTTTTTATTATATACTAAGACCTCATACTAATTTCACCGCTGCCCATGCAAAACTGATTATAAAGATTCAAATAACTGCGTACATAAATTGCATCCATGCTTTTTTAAATTCTTCAGGGTTTCATCTCGCTACTGCTAAACGAATACCTACGAATAAAAATACTCCTACAGCAGTTATTGGTAATAAGAAATCAATCGAATCTACAATCCATTTTGAAATGGAATCAATTCATTGATCTTTATCTGTTCCTTCTAATAAATTAGTTGTAACATTATTATCATTTCAAGGCTTCATCGAATCCTGAATACTCGTAGCATGCAATGATGAAATATTTAGAAATGAAAATAATGTAATTATTAGATATGTAATTTTTTTAAACATATTTTTTTTAATATTTTTTATAAAGTTGGTGTATCAAATGTAAAATTATTTATAATATTTACTAAGAACCAAGAACTCATAGAAACAATCACTCAGACAAGTGCCCAGATAATCCAGTTTTTTGCTTTTTTAGTTTTTTCTTCTTCTCATGCAGAGAATAAGTATAAAACTCAACTCAACATCAGAGCTATAACAGCAACCACAGAAACATACTGTAACATTGTTTCAATAATATTTACTATATATTCTGCTCAAACATTTGTTTTAGTTTCGTTAAATCAAGGTAAACCTTCTCCTCAAATTTGAGGTATATTCTTATCAACTTCAGCAAAAACATTTCATATAAACAATACTACTATACTATAATAAGTTATAAATATTTTTATAATTTTCATCTTTATTTATATATTTTATAAAGTTGGTGTATCAAAGGTAAAATTATTGATAATATTTACTAAGAACCAAGAACTCATAGAAACAATCACTCACACAAGTGCCCAGATAATCCAGTTTTTTGCTTTTTTTGTTTTTTCTTCTTCTCCTGCAGAGAATAAGTATAAAACTCAACTTAGCATTAGTGCTATAACAGCAACTACAGAAACATATTGTAACATAGTTTCAATAATATTTACTAAATATTCAGCCCCAATATTACTATTTCATCATACATAACCTGGAGTTGGTTCTGCTATTTTAGTATCTTTACACCCAGGTAAACCTATACAATTAATTGTAACAGTTTTTTCTCCATCTACAGCAAAAACATTTCATATAAATGATAAAAACATAGCATGTATTACTATATATATTTTTAAAATATTCATTATTATTTATTATTTATATAAAATATATCTCAATATTGCTACTAAGTAATATGAACTTAGAGCTACCACTAATGCTGTAATACCAGACATAAATATTGATTTCCCTTTTGAAAGTAACTCATCCTGACCATGATACATAATAATATATCAAGCTCAAATTGTCATAATAAGTACAGCCAATACTCACAATGCAACCATAAGTTTCTGAATAACAGTTCCAAGTGTTTTATTAATTACTTGTGATGTATTTTTTCAATCTACTTTAATTCATACTCATAGAGTTTCATCAACTCAAATCATAAAAGTTGGTTGATCAAGACATTTTCATTTATTTTCTCATGTAGTACAGTCTTTTTTATAAGCATTTGTATTTGCTGCTTTTTCTGCCTTATCTGCTTCTGCTTTATCTTGGTTTTTTTTTAATTCTTCTGCTACTTTATTCTCATATTTATTTAAGGCTTCAACTCATTCATCTCAAAATCAATATTCATCAGCATAATAATTATAATCTTTTATTTCTTGAGCCGTCATTGACTGATCTTTATTACGTTTATCTTGTAATTCTTTAAATCTTTCCGATTGTGAACCAGCAAATCATATATTTATAAAAACACTAAACATAAATAAACCAATTATTATCTTTTTTATCATAAAATTTTTCGTTTAGAAAAATAAAAGTTTGGGAAATAGTAACATAAAAAGGCTATTTATCAAAAATTTTATTATATTTTTTGGAAAAATTTGTATAATTGGATTTAATTAGAAAATATTCTATATAAATTCAAATATTGAAATGCATAAAAAAGATATAAAAGTTGCTATATTACATGAAATGTTAATAAAACTGTGAGGAGCTGAAAAAGTTGTCGAAAAATTACTTGATATTTTTCCTAATGCAGATTTATTCACACTGATCTATGATGAAAAAAAAGTTGGGAAAATATTTCCAAAAGAAAAAATACATTCACAATGTTCTTCATTAACTTCACAAAAAACTTATAACTGGATAAAAAAACAAAGATTTTGTTTACCATTTATGGCTGGAAGTGTTGAGTCATTAGATTTCTCAAAATATGATATTGTTATTGCAAGTTCTTCTGGATTTGCTCATGGAGCAATCACTAAGCCAGAAACTCAATTTTTGGTCTACTATCATTCTCCTGCTCGTTACATGTGGGATTGGACGAATGAATATAAGAAAGATATTTGAGCAGATAAATGAATAAAATGATTTATTCTCAATAATTTATTCTTGAAACTCAGGCAATGGGACTTGATTTCAAATTCTAGAGTTGATACCGTTATTGCAAATGCAAAAAATACAGCAAATAGAATTAAAAAATATTACAGAAGAGAAAGTGAACTCCTCTACCCTCCTGTGGAAGTAAATAGATTTCAAAAAAAATTAGATTCTAAAAATTTTTATTTTTTTAAATGAAGACTGCCTGAATCCCAATCTATGATTGGTTGAGTTTCTGAATGAAAAACAAATAATAATTTTTCAGAATATTATATTATAATTTCAGCTCTTACAGAATTTAAAAGGCTTGATGTAGCAATATCAGCGTTTAATAAAATATCTGATAAAAAATTAGTAATTATCTGATCAGGTGATGCAAGGGAAAAATTAGAAGCAACTGTAACTTGAAATAATATAATCTTTACAGGACCTCAATATGGAGATGATTTAGTATGAATCGTTCAAAATTCTCAAGGGTTAATATTCCCTGGTGAAGAAGATTTTGGTATTGTTCCTATAGAAGTTATGGCTGCATGAAAACCAGTTTTTGCATTATGAAAATGAGGTTTATTAGAAACAGTAATAGCTTGAAGTACTTGAGAATTTTTCGAAGATGAAAATTGATGAGATTTTATTGAAAAATTTAATATATTTCATCAAAATAATTTAGAATGAATATATTCTTGAGATAATTGTAAAAAACAAGCAGAAAAATTTTCAGATATTGAATTTGAAAAAAATCTTTTAAAATTAATAAAATAAAACACTTGTCAAAAGTGTTTTATTTTTTATTATTAACTAAATTAATTCCTATATTATACGAAATGTCTAAAATAAAAAATTGGAACCTATTAACTCTATTAACAGTTATATTTACTGTTTTAATGCCTTTTTATGTTTTATTAAAAGTTCTATTCGAACATAAATTCTGAATTTCAGGTTTCTGAATTATTATAAAAGAATTATTAATTATACTTATATGAGTTGTTATTATTTATGAGTTTATAAAAAATAAAGTTCTACCAAAAATAGAACTATTAGATATTTTTATATTTCTATATTTTGCATACTGAATATGAATAACTCTCTATCTCAATTTACCAATAGAACATATTATCTATTGAGGAAGATATGATTTCTTATTTCTTTGAGTATTTCTTCTCTATAAACATGGAGCACAATTTTTAAAAATACAAAGTAAACATATTATTAAATATTTCTTATTATCAGCTTCAGCCAGTATTTTTCTCTGATTGATGGTAAAATTTTTATTATGAGAATCTACTTTAATTTATTTTGGTTTTAGTGATTATTCAAGTAATTGGACATTCAGCTGATCAATACCAACACATCATGGATTAGATTGATCATGAATTAAAAGATTCCAAGGGCTTTTAGAGTGACCAAATGCTATGGGATATTTCCTTATAGTTTACTCTGCTTTAGTACTACATGTTCAAAAGAAAAAATTTCAATTTCATAATGTGTTATTCTTAATACTTATGTTATGGTTAGTATTAATCACTTATTCTCGTTCTGCATTATTATGAATTTGAGTTGCCTGAGCATCATTATTCTTATTAAATATTAAATATATTTATTATTCTGTAAGAAAATATATTATTCCTCTTTTGTTACTATTTGTAATAATATTTGGTTGAATAGCATATGTTTTTCAAGAAAAAATTTATCATGCAGTTATTCGTCCAGGTTCAACAACATGACATTTTGAAAGAATGGAAATTGGGATGAATAGATTTAAAGATAATATATTTGGTTCATGACTGGCTACATCAGGACCAGCATTTAGAAATGTCTACCCTGAAAGAACGAGCCGTTTAGATGAAGAATATTATATTCCAGAAAGCTGGTTTATTCAACAATTAACCGAATGAGGTTTCATATATTTTTCATTATTTATTCTCATTTTCTTAACATTATTGTTAAAAACTTATAAAAAATCTCCAATGATTTTTTGAGCACTTGTTGCTGTTTTGATAATGAACGTATTCTTACATATCTTTGAATCAACACATCTAAGTTATGTTTTCTTCCTGATATTATGAATAATTATTTACGAAAACAATAAAAAAAGTCATAGAATTTAATTCTTTGACTTTTTTTGTTTTATAATTATGATTCGCTCACTAAAACAAAAACCAAGCATAAAAAGGAGAATAATTATGCATGAACAATGTACATCAAACTCACCAAATCCACTTACTCGTAATAAAGCAAAAACTAAATTACGAACAATTGCAGGAAAGTTTGTACACGAGGAATTGAATGTTAAATTAAACAATAAAATAATATCAGACGATGATTTATTACACTTCTTCACTCATGAAGAAGGAGCGAGCTTTTTTCTCAAGAAAGAATATACCGATCACAATAAGGTCATTTCGTTTATTGTAAACAATCAAAATAAATTTTCATTTTTACAACCTGTAAACGCATAAGTAAATTAAAAAAAAAGCAGCCTTGTCTGCTTTTTTTGTTGCGTATACAATATTTTTATTTTTAGTACATACTTTATTAAAATATTATTTGCTTGATAAACAAGAGTCAATAAACTATTTATAATTTATTTATAACAAAGATATATGAAAAAAATTATCTCTATGTTCATTATGTTAATTTTGATACTCACTCCTTTATTACAGGTATCTGCTTATGATATTTTAGATGAGAAAAAAATTGCAGTTAAAAATATACTCGTTACAAAATCTGAACTAAAGAAAATATCTAAATGAGATCAATATGTTGGAGCAATGGATAGTTTTGTAGATAAAATCAAAACAAATCCAGAAAAGCTAGAAGAAATGAAATCAAAAATAGATAATGCCGTTCATACTCTTGAATCTAAAGAATGGTATTGAGAAACACTTTCAATAAAAGAACTTCAATTACTTAAAATATTAAAATATTTACAAGCAAGACTCATATTTCTACATTTAGATAATCTTCAAAAAATAGAAGAAGCTTCAGATAAAAAAATAGAAGAAATATTAAATGCTAGTAAAAATCCTAATATTTCAGAAACTGATAAAAAAACATTAGAAGATGCTATTATAAATATTCAAAAAAACTTTTTGAAACAATCTAAATGAAGTGTTGAAAATATAATGTGAGATTTTGAAAATTATTTCAATTATGAAAATAAAGGTGATTTTGAAATGAATTTTAATACAGATCATGAATCTATTTGAAATATTGAAGCTGAATTTAAATTATCAGACTATGTAACACAAACATCTAATTTTGATTCTCGTTTTAACGGGCATGTCTCAGCTATGATTAATGCTCTTCCAAAATGAGAAGAAGCTATAAAATGAGAATTTAATAGTTTTATAGATTTTATTCTAAAAGATGGACAATATTACACTCTAGTAAAAGATTTAAATATTGTTACAGAAGAAAACTTAGAAGATTTTCAAGATATTTTAGATAATCTAAAAACTCTTGCTCAAGAAAATGAATATATAATAATGCCAGATACAGGAAGCGTAGAAGCAATGGAGTTACTAAAATCTTTCCATCCTGATAATTTCTTTCATGATGCGCAAGAAACATTTTCTCAATCTATGTTTACGGCATATAAAAAAGAATGAAATACATATTCTATAATTCCTACTAAATATGCGTGTGATTCGTTAAAAGTTTTAATGAATAAATTTGACCCATTCTCACCAAATAATTGTACTGATTCTCAATACAGAGATATAGTAGAAGATTTCATAATTCAGTGAGAATTAACTATAACTCTAGGTAATGAAAATATATTAAAATATTCTCAATATTCTGATGATGATATTGAAACATTTGATATAATAATAACTTTTACTGATTCAGGTATACAAGAATTTATTCTTGATTTATTACCTAATCAAACGGAATATAAAGACGAAGGATTCCATGTTAGTTATAAAAAAAATAAAACACTGAATTTTAGATTATATGCTGAACAATGAGATTACGATATAAATTTTGATAGTATATTAGATTCAAGAAATAATTTTTCTTCAATTACACATACTGCTTATATTCAAGATTGGAGAGATACATATAACTGGAATTTAAGTTTAAAAAATAAAAAAATAAATTGAGATTTCAAGATTGAAACAAAAAAAGAAAAATATAATTACGAAACAAGTGAATATGAATCTATAGGGTCAGAATATTTTACAGCAAACATAAATTGAAATACTAACATTAAAAATGAATTAGATAATATAAATATAGACTATACAGGTAATGACTGAGAAAAAAATTATCTAACATGAGAACTAATTTATGATCTCCCTCAACTAAAGATAGTAAATAATTATCAAGATGATTATATAAATTCTGAATTTTTATTTGATGGTAAATGGAATAAAAGAAATAGTAATTTTGATAATTTCTCAGCTTCAGCAGAAGTTTTAGAAAAAGATAGAACATATAATTATGAAACTTCTGAATATGAATATTCTCAAGAAGAAGAAAAAATATTTGATATGAACTATAGTCTCACTGATTGAAACGTTAACGGTACTTTAAACGCTTATAACGACGATAAAGTAATATTCTGAGTTATCACACAAGGAACATATAAAAAAGATCAATTAGAATTAAATAATGAAATTAATGCTGATTTTATAAATTCTATGTTTTGATATGCTGAAGAAGCTAAAAAATCTAAAATAATCTCTGATTTAAGAACTTTAGCTGTAGCTGTTGAAATACACACAACCAAATATTGAACACTGCCTTCAACTGAAAATTTTTGGGAAGATATTCAACAAAGTAAACAAGGATTTAATAGTCCTTATTGAAATCAAGAAATAGATTGATGTAAACACTGATATATATATGCTAAAAGTAATAAATATTACCAATTTTCTTCTTGTATAATTTGATCAGATATTAAAATAAAAAAATGAAATTATTATGAATGAGCTGATGAAGAATTATGAGAACCTGTTTATTTAGAATGATATACAACTTGGATACAAGAAGAAATAAAAGAAAAATCAACTCCTGTTATTAATTTTAATTTTGGTTACGATTATACATCGAATAAAACAAATACTGATATTTATATAGATCTAATGCTTGATGAAGAAAAAGTATTTGAAATGAATATGAAAAATACTGGAACTATAGAATATAAAGAAATTGATATTCAAGCTCCTAGTAATACTGTTCCTTTTGAAAAAGTATTTGAAACAAATAGTTACTATTACTAAAAAATATGAGATTTAAATCTCATATTTTTTATTTTGCATTATTTTATTTTTATTTTATAATATATTTATATAATTAATAATTTTAAAGATTATGAAAAAGATATTTATTACAGTTGTTTCATTAATAGTTCTATTCTTCCCTTCTGTTTCTCTTGCAGAATTATCACAATCAAAAATACAAAAAGAAATGGTTATTGCTAGATACCAAGTAGATAAAGATTATTGAGTAGAACTCGTTCAGAGAATAGATAAATTATTTATTAGTAAAATAATGAATAATGATAAAGAACTGTTTAAAAGTTTAAATACAAAACTAAATACTTACTTCAGTAAAAAATCACTCAATGGTTATCTAAACAAAAAAGAAAGACTCTATAAATATTTATATATTCGTACAACATATGAATTAAAATTTAGAAAACCTTATAAATAAAAAAAAACACACTGCAAAGTGTGTTTTTTTATTTCATTATATATCACCCATCAATTGAGAATAATAATTGTGAAATTTCTATGTTATAGTGTTTATCAATAAGATTTAGTATAATATATTCATTTTCATAATTATATTCTAAACTATAATTATTATTTATTGTTTCTATTTTTCCATCAGGATAAACAATAAATAATGGCTCTTTATTAATATCACTCAATCTATAAATTACTAATGCTCATGGATTATATGAAACTGTTTCAGGAATTTGGTAATATCCATAATCTTGTGTATTAGTAAATTTCATATACATACCTTGAGTTTCTACATTATCAAAATTTTCTACTATATTAATAGTCTTTCATTCTGATACTTGTAAATATTGGTAATAAATACTATTTCAATTCTTAAATATTTCAATTTTTGGATAATACGAATCATTATCAAGATTATCAGAAGGAAATACTTTTATAACAGAACTAAAGTCTTTGAGAATAATTTTTCAAGTATTTTCTAATATTTCAGCCACGAGTGTGTCTCCATACTCTAGTGTTAATCCTGTATTGTCTTCATCTACTTTAAACTTATAATCTCATGCATTTGTCCATGTTTTATTTGTTCATTCATCATTATTTAGTTTTGAAACAACACCTCATCTATAACGATATAATGAAACAGGCTCATCATCAAGATTTTCATCTATTAATCAAACGAGTCATAGTTCATTAATAGTATCTATTTCAGGAGTTGGTGAGTATATTTCAAATGGAACTTGAGTAAATGATTGATTATTATTTTCATCAACCAATGTAATTCAGATCTCCTTTTTAACTAAATAATCAAATTTTCAAAGTACTAATTCTAGTTTTAATCAAGTATGAATAATACTATTTTCTCATAAATCAGCATCATTTTTAGTATCTCAATCTCAATCAGAATCTACTTCTAAATCCATATCAACGATTATCTTTTGTAATCATTTTAAACCTCAATCTTCATATATCATAGTTCCTAGATCAATAGTTTTTTGTTGATATACTGGTATTTTAATACCTGAAAGATGAAGTTCTGGAGCTATATCATCAGCCTCTTTTTGTGGAGATAATACAATTTGATTTGATAGTGTTGAGAATATATTTTCAGAAAATGATTGAATATATGCATATAAATAATCATTATCCATATTTAAACTTATTGCTAATTTATCAACATTTGTTCATAAATCATATAACCAATACTCTTCAATAAAATTAAAATTTAATAATGCTTCTGTTCAGTCATAATAATTTATTTCAATATAGGTCATTGGATCAATTGAATCCATACTTCATACATATTCAATATGAGATCATAGTGACAATGGTAATCATTTATATGTACGAATTTCTTCTGATCTAAACGATTTTTCATAACGACCTTGAATATATGCATTTCAAGAAATTCATATAACTTTAATAGAAGATTTTAATTCTATGTTTTGGTACTTATTTACAACAATAACTTGTTGATTTGTAGAACCATCTATCATATAACTCAGTCTAAATGCTTGATCTCAAGCGTAAACTTTTGTACCAGCAGAAATATCTACTATATTATCATTTTCTAAATCATCTTTAATATTTATTAATTCTTTCGTTGTAAGAACTAAGTCTTTAAATTTTCAAATATTTTTAATATATGCTAGATTTTGAGAAAAACTGAATATTTCATTTTCTTTATCAAAAGTAGTATTTGCACTGTCTGCAAATCAGTCTATAATAGATTTTCTTTGAGTGGTCCTATCTATTAGTCTCGTAAATGACATCCTATAGTTAGATATAGCACTGTTTGTAGAAGATGAGAAGTTTGTATTAATAACATTATTATCAATCAATCATTCTCTAAAATTATCTACCGCACTATAGAAAATATCTCAATTATAGAATGGATTATCTTTAGATTTAATAGTTTCTACATCTCTTGATGAATTATTGGAAACAGTTTCTAAATTTTCTTTTACAAAAATTTGTCCATTCATCATATAAATAATATCTTGGTCTCCATCATTATCAGTATCTAGGTTATTGATTTTTTCTTTTCAATCTAAATCATCTAAGTAATCAAATAATAGATATGAATAATCTTTATTATTAACCTCTTCTACAGTGTAGATTCCTTTATAATTATATCTATATGGAGAAACTGCTTGTTCTTGACATGCATTTGCTCAACCACTAGAAGCAGTAATATTACCACTAGTTGAAGTACTAGTAAATACACCTCAAACACTATCTAATAATTGCTCTCATCTTTCTGCTAATTCTGGAACCATTTCATCTCCACCTGGTTTTATTAGATTACGCGCAGATTCAATAAATTTTTCATTATATTTATCCAGTTGAGTATTATAAGCTTTTACATCAGAACTAATATTAGCATCAACTTTTGTGATATAACTTGGTTGAATATATTTTTCTAAATTTTTCTCTACTTCTTTATTTTTCAATATTTCAGTATGGAGAATATCTTTTACTGTTTCAAATTTATCAAAATTATTTTTTTGTAAGTCTGCAATAAATTTATCTTCTTTATCAAAATTATATTCAAACACTTCATCCCATACATTTCTAAATGAACTATATTTAGGATGCGCTACAAATACATCACTGGCAAGTGCTTGTGATACTAATATTTTGAATTCATTATTTGATACCGTTATTTCTTTATTTTCATCTAAGTATGAAACTAAATCTGATATTCATTGAGATAAATAGACAGCAAATCAAGTAGCTAAATCTTGTTTAGAATATGAAATTTCTCCTTCTGCTCAATCAGTTCAAATATTAATATCGATATGAGAAGGTAGTTGAGAGAAGTCTAAATCATCAACTCATAAATTTAATATTTGTGTAAAGTCATTACTAAATGTTGTTAATGGCATCGTTATTTGACGAGCCAACTCAGTAACAAAATCTGTTTCAAATTCTAGATTCACAAATGTAGTTACTTTAATAGCATCTACAAAAGGATAAGAGAATTGAGGCATTGATAAATCTATAAAATCAGTTGGAAGATACCCTTGTCTTTCAGTTAAGAACGCAATTTGATCACCAGCTCTCCATTCTGGAACAAATGGACTAGTTTTTAAAATACACATAGCCTTTGTTATGGCTTTTAATATTTCAAGAACTCCTTCAAGTGAAGCAAACATTTTAGGTAATGTTGGTGGAGGTGGTAGGTTTGGTAACTCAACTGTTGGTAAAACAGGTAAATCTGGTAAATCTGGTATTTCTATTGTAGGCAATACTGGTATTGTTGGTAAATTTATAGATACATTAGGTACATCTGGTAAATATAAATTAGGTAATGAAGGAAGTAATATTGGACGCGTTCCAAAAGTAAATTCTGGTAAACTAATGGTTAATCCTGCTCTAATATTATGTAAATCCATAATAATATCTGGCCATTTTGGAAATTGTATTACTGGAATTTTAGGAATTACAGCACTTATTATTTTCCATATAAATGTCATTAAATCCCCTCTTTCATTTTTACATTCAGCACATTCAGCTTCATAATCGACAAATACATCTATAAGTAATTGCCAAGACTTTAGTATTGCTTTAATAAGAATATATAATTCTACCCAAGCTTTAAATCTTTCTCCATTTCTACCAATCCATCCTCATAATATTTCAGAAATACTTTCTACATTACATAGAATTTGTTCTAAGTAATCTTCTTTTTTCTTCACGAGTTTGTTTAATTTTTTTGGGAAATCTTTATATGTTTTAAGTACTTCTAGGTTTTGTTCTAACGATCCAATTAATTCATCAGTTTGAAGCATTATTTTTTGAGAAGCCGCATGAGCATCTTCACATTCTTTTTGAGTCATATTTGGGTTATCACTACTACATGTAGCTCAAAAACTCCATGCATCTTGTGCTCTGCTAATTTCATTCTTCCATTGGTCTTTAGTTACTCACCATTTTTCAATAGTTGCATTTACTTCATTTGAATCGACCCAAGGTATTTCTACACTTAAGCTTTCTTGTTGGAACGAGATCAAAGGTATATTAGCCAAGAATGAATATGCTTCTTTGATTCAAGAATTTACTGTATCTAAATTTCAGCTTCAAACTAAACCAGTGAAATTTTTATCAGCTGATATTACATCATTCATATCTTTTCCTTCACTTTCTCAGAAATCTAATACTCAAGAGAAATCAGGAAGTATTATAAATACGGTTGGAAAATCAGTAAGCTTATTTACTATTTCTTCTATTTGTCTTGTTACCCATCACATTAAGAAATCTGGGAATGCAGAAATTCTTCTATTTTGAACTTGAATAACATCAGCAAAGTTTCATGATTTTATTTCTCAAAAATCAATGTTTACTGCCAATTCATCATCTAATGATTGACCATTTAATTGAACTAAAGGTTCATTTAAATTAGGAGAGCTATTTCATGCACTCGGGTTTGAAATTTGAGTAAATGATTCTTTAAATTTATCTTCAAAACTATCAGATTTAACTCACGTTGATTTATAATCTAGATATTCTTGAACAAGATCAAGATTTACATCAGTTTTTTGATTTTTATCTCATGTACAGTTAGCATTAAATATTCAAAAACCAACTCATCATCCATTTGAGTTTCATGAACTTCATCAACCTCATCAACCAACTTGAGAAAATCAAACTGATCAAGGGTCTCAATCTGAACCATCATTACTACAACTCGATAATGGCATAGCAGTAACTATACAATTCCCTCCTGGTAATAATGGATGTAATCCTGGCATATTTGAATATCAAGCAACTCTTGCTGGTCAACCAAAACATGCTGCGACACCAAATCATCATGTGAGTGTTGGTGTGGCAAATAAACGGAAAAAATTAGATGGACTATCTACTCATAAATAACCTCAAGCTCATATATCTGAACATCATTCACTTAATGGACTAATTGGCCAAACTGCAGGCAAACAATATGGTCAATACCACATCCATGTCAAAGATGAGAATACAGGAATTCATTCATCTATATTTAATCAGTCTCAAATTGGAGTCCCAAACAATGTTGGATCTCAACCTGGAGCAAGTGGAGCCCAATTTAATGGAGTAGCAATACAACCTCCTCAGCCAAATCAACAACTAAATCATTGTATTAAGTTATCAACTCAAGTAAGTATATGGTCAATATTTTCTTCAACATCTTCTAAATTAGACAAGAAATCATTACTTGAATCTGTTAAGTCTTCTAAATCTGGAACTCAGTCTCCATCAGAATCAGTAGAGATTTGACTCGTGATACTTTGAGCATAAGTTGATTGTTCAGCAGGTGAAGCTGATGTTAAATCATCTATATAATCAGGTATTCAATTTCCATCATTATCTTGAGCATTTTTAGACACTTCACTTGGAAGTCCTATATTCTCTTCATTACACTTTGGAGAATTTGTTGTCTGATTAAATCATGGTTTTACAACATTTGTTTCAGAACAATCATTTTTATTATTATTATTTTTATCAGTTGCACATGATTCAAATAATATTTTAGTTTCTCAACAATTTTGATGAGATGCTCAGTATATTATATCAAAAAAACCATCTTCTGAACTTTTAGGTTCTTGGAAGTTTCATACTTGAATATGACCATATTTTATAGGAGCAGTTGAAAGCTTAGCAGTCAAAGTAAATTTTTCACCAGGAGCTAAACTAAAGTTATCAACTAAGAAATCATATCAAGGAACATCATAACGTACAATAGCGTCTGAATTAGAAGTTTCTACTGTTGCTTCTTCTAATGTGAATAAAACAGCTATATCTTCTACGTAAGCTACTGAGTCTAATTTATTAGCTGTATTATTAGTAATTTCAAGTGTAAAATCAACTTGTGATCATCATGTTAAACTTCATTTATAAAATTTATTTATTTTTACATCTAATACTTCAGCATACTCACTTTTAATAAAATCACTTTCAGATGTTTCAGGATTCACATTAGGAAAACTATAAACATTAGAATTATCATTTAATAAATTAGTAAATCCTGTAATACTTCCTTTAATTCAATTTTCAGTTTCAGGAGATGTTGGGATCTGAATAGAGTCAATTAAGTCTTGAGCAGTTCAACTATCATTATTATTTGTATTATTTTCAGATACTCATCCAGGAGTATAAGGAATCTTAATAAATAATAATTGATCTAATGCAGTAGTATTAACTCAATTTCATTGGTAATCAGCTAGATTTTCAACATTTTGATTAATAGCTTCTTGGAATGCTTCAGATTCTTTTAATAATTCAGAATTATCTCAAGCTTGTCATAAAGTCACTAAACCAGAATAATATATAGCTCAATTGTCAGTTCTTGCTCATCAATTCAATGTTGGTCTTCATGCATTTCATGCAACTTCAACTTCAAATTTTGGATTTTGAGAATCTCATAATCCGTATAATACTTTAACAAAACCTTGTTCATCTAAAGTAATAATATCAGTTTTTCCATCTTTATCCATATCAGCTACTTCTAGTCTGATTACTTTATCAGGAATATAACTAGAAATATCATAACGAGTGAAATTTTTATTTACATTATTCAATAAGAATAGAGCTCATTGATTATTTACAAATACAATATCATCAAAACCATCTCATGTAAAATCTCATCCTTTCACAGCTTCAGCAAATCATAAATCATATATTTGTGCTAAATTACCTTTCGATGTGAAATCTTTTTCAGATTCTACATTTTCTAATAACTCAATATATTTATTTCAATGAACATAGAATAAATCATCTTTGCTGTCATTGTTATAATCAAAGATTGCATAAGAATTAACTGTAGATTTATTTGAAATAATTTTTCATAATGTTGGGTCAAATTTTCTTAATGTATCAGTTTTCTTTGGAAGAGTTCTTTGTATCTTTTTTAAACTCACAACTGGATCTCATAGATTTACCACAGAGAAAGACTGATACATTTTAACAGATTCTCAAACATTTTCCCCTGCAGAGAATTGTAATAGACTCTTGTTTCACTCTGTCCATCATAGACCAGGTTTTTCAGCAAAATTCTCATAAGCTGACATATTTCATTTACTGAAATCGTTTAATTGATTTTCAACATCAAATGGACTATTAAAGTATATAACTTTATTTGTTCATCAATTATCATATACATCTCTGGATGCATAATTTCAACCGGCTAATAAAATTAAAATAGTATTAGTTGCTGTTGTAGTTTTTGTATTAAATATTTCTGTATTTCTCGTAGATTTAACATCCGCATTAACGAAATTATATCAAAGCGTTCATATTTTAATTCAAGAAATATATAATCAGAATTGTAATAAATCTGAATTACTCAACTCTAATTCAAAATAAATTTTTCATTTTCTTTGAATATTTCCTTCTGTATCTATAGAAAATATTTTTCTTCCATAAGAGTCTTGAATATATAATGATTCGTTATCTGAGTATGCATTATAATCATTCGTATCTCACTGTAATATAATTGAAGTATTTTCTTCAGAAATATCACATGAACTTAAATTTCCATTATTTCATGAACATAATTTTAATTCTGTATCACCTCAAAGTACAGGTTGGATTTTTCAAATAAAATTTCAAAGAGCAGAATTTTTAATTCAAACATTTATTTTATTATTTTCTACCGTTACATTAAAATTAATATCTGTAGATAAGTCATCTTTAGCAGCAATTGATTTAATAGATCACTTATTATCAACCATAACAACATCATTATGTTTATATGGACTATTTAATAACGCAGTTACTGCTAATGATTTGTTATCATTAAATAATAATGAACCCGCTAAATAATTTTCTTTTGTGATATCACCATAAGGTGCTCATAAAAGAGTTGTATACAATGAATTATAAGACGTTTCTTTTATGACAGAATCATTCCAATAGTAGTATGAATTAATTTTTCACACTGCATCAAATCAATTATATGAAACTTTAAAATATGCCATTCATGGAAGATCAGTTCCTGATACTTTAAGATTTGCTATCCCTTTACTAATATTAGCGGGTCAATTTGAAGTTAAATATTTTTCATATTCTGGTAATATTTCTAAATCTAATTTTCATGCATGATTAAAAGTAATATTTCAATATTGATCTTTTAAATATACTTCAACATTAGCTGTACTTCATTCTTTTGCTTCAACTCAATATTGATCCATTCATAATTGTAAATATGCAGGAATATCATGATTAATTTTAATTGAATCATTAAATATTTTTCTTAGTCATTCTATTTGAATTTCAACAGGAACATCTGCTCATGCAAGTGTCGTTGTTTGTAATTCAATTTCTGCTACTCAATTTTTTATTTCATAATATGCTTTGGTTGTTCTACCGTAAATATTATTTATATTTAAATATGCACGTGAATTTATATCACTATATACACTACCATTTTGATCTTCTATTTGAACTTTTATTTTATAAATTCCTCATCATGCTTTAATAGAGTTATTAGGAATTACTTTTACAAAAATATTTTCTACAACTCTAACTTCTATAGAATCTGATAAAATAGTTTCTCAGAAAAAATCTTTTAATTCAAAATTAACAGTATTTTTTCATGTATCATTAAGTGATTTAAAACGGAATATTTTATATCATTCTATAACTTGAGATGATGATTGTGTTTCATTATTGTGTTCGAAAACAATACTATTTCAATCAATATCAATATCTAGAGTATTAGTTTTTCAGACAACTGGATTATCAAACTTATCAAGAATCGTTAGCACATTTGAACTTACTGCACCATCTGATTCTAAGACTGATGCTCATGTAGATATTTCAAATTTTACTGCTTCATCTGAAACAAAATCTAATTCTTTTTTTGTAACAAACCCATTATTATCCTTTATTTCTAATGTATAATGTCCTGCCTTTTTAACACTTGGTAAAGAGTAAAATGATTTTAAATCTTGAGAATTTATCGATATAGATTCTACTAATTTTCAATTTATTCAATTCGTTAATGTTATAGATAAAGGATAAACTAATGCTAAAGTATTTCATCCTTGAGAAATATTATCTAATGAAACAACCATTTTATCAGGATTGTTATTTTTAGAAAATATTTGTTTTTTAATATCATCAATATGAGAATTATTTTTATCTATTAAAAATAATTGTGACGAATCACTTACAGTAATACTATTATTATTAATAACAGCATCTATATCTCAAGTTTCAGAATTTTCTATTAAATTATAAGCAGTAGAAAATAATCTATCTCCTCTTACTTCCACTTTAACAATATCTCATTTTTTTGCTATTTCTTCATTTCATTCATTATTATGAATAACTAATGAAGCTTGAAAATAATAATCTGCATCTACTCCTTTTGATGAAAATTGAGTTTCTACAACTCATCATTGTACCTTGAGAGAATTTGGAGAAAAATTTATATATTTTTTTGCTATAGCAATATCGTCTCATTCATTAAAAACAGTTTGTTTATTTGAACCTGAAAATTCTTTTTTAGAATCATTTGGAATATCTATTTGAACTAAATTAAATTGGACATTTGTATTATTATCAAACTTTAATACATTATCTGATTCATCAAATAATTGAGCAGTTATAGTACCCGGTTTATTATAATAAATTCTATTTGTATCAGAAAATGATTGTATTGAACCATTATCAAGTTTATTCTCAATACAGTCATTTACTCAGTTTTTATCTACATCTCAATTACATTGTTCTAAATATTCTTTATCTTCATTACTTAATAAATCTAAAGTAGGTCCACACGTACTATCAGATACAGTTATAGTTGGAGGCATCATATCATCTAACCAACATACAACAGCAGGAATCCATTCATAAATTGGTACTCATTCAGGAGGTGCACATTTAAACATTCATACTTCATCTTTTTTTTCTCAATCAGCATTATTATTTCCAGATATATTTTGACCTAATAATTTAGACTGTAATGAAGCATTTTTTTGAATAATATCTTTATATGGATTATCCGCTTTAGCTTCTGGATTCATTTGAACATACATATTTTCAGCATCTCAACTTGCTCATAAATATGCTATTTCATATTGTTTTTTATTTTTTGGAATATTATATTTTACTTCAGCATCTATAAATTGATCATTTAAATAATTTTCAAATATAAATTTATATTTTGCAGAAACAGAATTTAAATTATTCCAATATATTGCAAATGTTAATGAATCTAAATAAGTAAGAGTTTTTGTATCTTGTCAGATAGTCAGATTTTTTTCTTCTTTTGTAGATAAAAAACCGTATAAATTAATTGATCACGTAAACGATTGCGTTAAGTGAGTAGACACAGATCAATTTAATTTATTTATTCTAGACAACTCTAATGATTTTGCATCAAGTCTATCTTTTAGTTCTCATTTTATTTCTTCAATAGTAGATCATGAGAATGATCTATATAAATATTCATAATTAATTTTTTGATATGAATCATCATTAGCCATAAAGTCTATATATCTATCTCTATCAATAGGTAAAGATGGAGTTACTCATGCTTGTATTTCTTTTCATAATTGACTTACAGTTGGAGCTTTGTGTTCCATATAAGATGGAATTTGATTAAAGTTGATGGTTTTTTGTCCATCAACACAAGTCATATCTCTACATTTACCGGCTCTATATAATGCATCATATGTTTGATTATAACCACTTTTTCTATTCACTGTCTTACATGTCCAATCAATAGGACTCGCTCAATTAAGTGGAGTTTGATAAACTGTTTCAACCCATCATGATCTAGGTCAATTATCAACAAACTTATTAATTTGAGTTAAATAATAATTACTATCTAAACAATTTAGATATGAAGGTTCTTTTATTCCTGTAGTATTAATTGATTTTGAACCTTTAATATCAAATAATGGAATTAAAGCTCCATTTTGATCAAATCAATTTTTTAACACTAATTCTCCTCAAGCAGATTTATTTTTATCTAAATATAATCCTGTATTTCTACCATAATATCAATTTAATCCTATACCGCTTTCAACACCAGCCAAACAATCAGATCCACTTACACCATCTCATGGAACATTATTTAATCTATCAATATCACCTTGAATATTATCTACATTATAAGATCTATTTGCTCATACAATTGTTCAAGTATTATATCTTGAACCTCTATAAATAGTACAATCTTCTGGTAGATTAACATTTTTTCACTGTGTACCAAAATACATATTTGTATAATGATCACCATAAGCATTATCTTGAGAATTATCTTCTGAATCTGTACAATTAAAAGTTCATACAGGATCTCAATCACATGTAACTGCTTTTTCATTAATTATACTATCTCTATAATCTATAGTATTTACAAATTTAGTAGGAATGGCAATATCTCTAGATAATCCATTTTTTATTAAGTCATCTATTTTTTCTTCTAGATCATCATTAGCTTCTTTTATTATTTCATCATTAACTCAATCAAGTATCGTTATTAAATATGGAATAAAATCTACATTTACTTTATTAGTTGGATAATTATATCTTCATGCATTATGCACATTTTTTCTTAACTCTCATATTGATCATTGACTAAATATTTCTGCAAACTGCTTCGTTGCTTTATTAATTACATGTCTCGTTTGAATATCAGGTACATTTAACATTTCAGGTCAATTAACACCTGCTGATAAATCAATTGAATCTCATAAAATATTTTGTAAATTATCTAGTGAATCATCTTGTGATCACATAATACGATCTCTGATTCTATCAGATAATTCTTGATTATAACGTTTATATATAATATCTTCTTTATTTTCTTGATACGCTTGATACGCACTATAACTTTCTAAGTTTAATGCTTTAGTTTCTCTTATTTGATCATAATAAAATACATATGGTTCATAAGGTTCTGGTATTGATGAATTAATATCACCATTTAATACTCAATTATTATTTTTAAATAAACCTTGAGAATTGTAATAATCATTATTTTTAGAAAAATATTCTTGAATAGCTATAATGTTTTTTTCTTCACTTCATAAATTAGGTGAAATGATTCAATGCCAAATTTCTACACCTAAACCATTTATATTACTTTCATTTTTTTCAAATTTTCAATTTTCATGATTATATAAAAAATATTTATCTTCAAAATCAACATAAGGTATTATAGTTTTTTGAGCATCTGTATTTTCATATGCAACTGGCAATTCTAAGCTTCAAACAATAACTGTTCAAACTAGTTTTCAATTCTTGAGAGTATTATCAATAGATTTTAAACCTTCAAAATAAAGAGATTCATTTAAAGAAGCAATTTCATAAGAAGATGCATTTGATGGAGTAGGCAATATAACAACCTTAGTATTTTTTAATTGAGTTGAAATATTATTCGCATATGTAGATAGAGAACCTTTTAATGAATCATACATATCTTCATTAACAATCACTGATACTATATTTTTATATGATTCATCATCAGCATATACTGAAGAATCACTAATTGGGAAATTAATGGTTGTAGAAAATAAGAAGAAAAATAGTACAAAAAATGATGTGAATCTTTGAATTTTTGAGTATTGCATATTGTTTATTTTCTATCTATAAAATAAAAATAAGGACTTTTTAACATTTTAGTTAAAAATTCGCTATTTACAAACAATTTTTGTACTATTTTTGTATACAGGTTTTTAGTTTATTCAATCTAAATATAACCTTAATTTTTTTCAGAAAAAACAAAGAAAAAAACTGAAATTAAATTTCAGTTTTTCCTCCCATAAATGGAACTAATACATCAGGTATTTTTACATTTCCTTCTGCTGTTTGAAAGTTTTCTATTATAGCAATCATACATCTACTCATAGCAATGACAGTACCATTAAGAGTATGTGCATATTGTGATTTACCGTTTTCATCTTTATATTTAATACCAAGTCTTCTTGTTTGGAATTCTCAAACATTTGAACAACTAGTAACCTCTCTATATTTTTCTTGAGCAGGCATCCAAGCCTCTAAATCATATTTTTTCATAGCTGGATTCCCTAAGTCACCAGAACACACATTCATTTTTTGATAAGGAATTCATAAACCTTTCCAAATATCTTCTTCAATAGAAACCATAAAGTCATGCATTTTTTTCGATTCATCTTGCTTACAAAAAACTACCATTTCAACTTTATCAAATTGATGACCTCTTAATATTCCTCTTGTATCCTTTCCCGCAGAACCAGCCTCTCTTCTAAAACAAGGACTCATTCAAGCGTACATTTTAGGAGAAGAAAGGTCTAAAGTTTCTCCGGTATGATATGAAGTGACAGGTACTTCAGATGTTCATACTAGAAATAAATTATCTTCACCTGGATTAACATTATAAACACCATCTTCGTCAGCTGGGAAAAACCCAGTTCAAAACATAGCTTCTTCTTTTACTAAAACTGGTGGCAACATAGGAGTAAAACCTTTAGCTGTTAACTTAGATAGAGCGTAATTTTGTAATGCTAATTGCAACAATACTAAGTCTCATTTCAAATACCAGAAACGTGAACCTGATACTTCAGATCATTTTTCTATATCAATCCATCATTTTTTTTCTCAGATTTCGTAATGTGGTTTTACTTGGAAATTAAAACTAGGTTTTTCTCATGAATAATATTCAATAGTATTATCTTCATCAGAATTTCAAATAGCTGCAGTTTCATCTAATATATTTGGAAATTTATAGTACTCATTATTCCATTTTTGATTGATTAATTTCTGAGCTTCTTCTAATATTTTTAACTCTCCTCAAACATCTTTCATTTCAGAAATTTTAGCTGGTTTTTCTTCATTTGATAAAGTAGGGATTTCTTTAGAAACTTTGTTCTTTAGAGTTCTTAATTCATCTGTTTTAACTATAAGTTCTCTTTTTTCTTTATCCAATTTTAAAAAAGATTTAACATCCAGTTTTAAATTTCTTTTTTCTATAACATCCTGAATCATATCAGGATTATCTCTGATTATTTTTATATCTAACATAATATGTTCTATTAATTGATTATTTTTTTAATTTTTCTGATTAAAACAAGCATAGTATAGTTAAATCTCTTATTTATCCAAATAAAAGATTGCGATACAAACCTTGTGTGTTTTGTTAATTTTAATTTAAAATCAGTAACTCAAGATAATTCACTATTTTTATCATCAGGTGAAGCTATTCATAAAAAATCATATATACTTGCTCATTTATTTTTTGCTTCTTGTATTGCAAGAAATTGAACAGCATATGGAGCCATTAAATTTCTATATTGTTTTTGCGAAGTAGATGCTCAATAATAATATATTGCTTCTGTTTCTCAGAACACAAATATTCCACCAGCAATAGCTATTCAATCTTTATAGGCTAATATTAATTCTGAATCCTTAATCTTATTGAGAAAACATTTATAGTATTCTAGAGTATTTCATGAAAAATTATCTCTTGAAGTAGTTTCGTTCATAAGATTATAGAAATCTGAAATATTTTTTTCTGATTTATCTACGATTTTTGCAACGACTTCTTTTTTAGCTGCTAATTTAATATTATACCTTCATTTAGGTTTCATATTAGCTAATATTTCATCAATATTCTTATTTAAATCTATAACAGCTGTATATGGAGTTATAAATTTTTTATAATATCAATCATTAAAGTTATTTTCTGATAAAATTATTTTTTCATTATAATTATTTGTTTCTATTTGTATAAAAATAGCTTGTTCATTTTTACATAATTCTATTAATTTTTCTGATATTTTTGAATCTATAATTCATGAAAATCAGAGAATAAATAATCAAAATTGTCATAATCCGAGACTCCTTTTTTCAATAGAAAAATTATCAAGTTGAATAATTTTATCAACTTGATTTGTTTCTATAAGTAATTTTTTCCAATTATCTGTTTGCCAAATCATTATACAATATTTAAGTAATGGTCAGTTATTTTATATTCAGAATTTATTCATAAAATATCAAAAAATTCGTATAAAATTCATATACTTTGTCATTTTTCATACTTACATTCAATAAATTTTTTTCCATTATTAAATGAATCAATAGAAATTAAAATTCATCACAAAAAGTAATTTTTACGTTTTTTATATAAATCTTTTATACTATTAGAATAAACCGTTTTAAAAAGTTGATATGTATCTTCATCTATAAAAAACCTCATTATGAAACGTTCTTCTCATATATCTGATATTTTTTTAGGTCATTTATATGATAGAAGTAATTTATTTGGGAAAATTTTACGAATTTTTATTAATTCATCAGTTTCTGATAATTTTCTATCACTTGGATTAAAATATCTATCATTATGTTCTAATTCTCAAAGATAATTTCATCATAATTTATAAATAGCATCTTCAAATTTTAATTCATCTAAGTTATCTACCTTTAATTTAAAATCATTTTCTATAACACCTGAATTATCAGCTTCTACATCTGGATTATACGCATTTGAAATTATAATATTTGCATTCTTTTTTGAAGGCAAAATATACTTCATATGCATTGGTTCTACAGTTTCTAAAAAGTAATCCATTATGTCTTGTGGCTTTTCTCAAGTTCTTTTTATATCTCTAAAAATTCTACGCATAATTTGGCCATGAGCTCATATATCAACAAAAATATTTAGGTTTCATAACTCAGCTAATCTATCATCTAAAGCAAATAACCCTTCAACAATGATTATTTCAGCTGATTTTATTTCGATAGCTTCATATACAGGATCTGTTTGAAAATCATATTCAGGCGCTAATATAGTTTTTCATTTTTTCAGTTCACATAAATGTTTATGGAATAATTCTAAGTCTAAAGCTTCTGGTTGATCCCAATTCAATGTTTTTCCTTTTGCTTTTTGTTCATCCATAAATGTGTGACCTTTGTAATAATTATCCATAGAAATTATTATAGAATTATCAAAAGCCTCATGTATTTTTTCAGCTACTCTTGATGTTTTTCAAGAAGCTGTTCATCAAGCAACAAGTACTACAAAAGGATCATTTATGTCGTGATTTAAAGCATCAATTGACTCTATAACTTTAGGTATTCATTCATCTAAAGTATATGTAATTTTTTTCATTATTACTTGTTAATTTGTAGTATATGGTCTTCTCAATTTTTAGTTATTTTTCTTCATCTAGGTGTTCTTTCAATAAAACCTATTTGTAATAAATATGGTTCTACTACATCTTCCAATGTTGCATCTTCTTCTCATAATGCCGCAGCTAAAGTATTCAATCATACAGGTCATCATGCGAATTTCATATGAATTGATTCTAGATATTTTCTATCTAAATAATCTAAACCTAAGCTATCTATTCAAATATCTTGAAATATTTCTTCCATTATTATAGGATCACTTACATTTTTTCCAATAGTTTTATAATCTCTCACTATTTTTAATAATCTATTTGCAATTCTTGGAGTTCCACGTGATTTTCTTGAAATAATATCTATAGTAGATTGTGATAGTCATAAATCTAGTATATCAGAATTATTATTTATAATAATTGCTATTTCATCATCCTTATAAAAATCTAATTTTAAAACATTTCAGAATCTATCTCTGAGTGGTGATGATAAAGCTGATAAACGAGTTGTAGCACCTATTAAAGTAAATGGTTTTAAATCTAATTTAACACTTTGTGCTCATGTCCCACTTCAAACCATAATATCAATTTCAAAATCTTCCATAGCAGTATAGAGAATTTCTTCTACCTGAGGTCTAAGTCTATGTATTTCATCAATAAATAATATATCTCATTCATCCAGATTTGATAATATACTCACTAGATCTGATTGTTTATCAACAGCTGGTCATGATGTAGATTTCATATTGGTTCACATTTCAGAAGCAATAATAGAACTAATAGTAGTCTTTCAAAGACCTGGTGGTCAATAAAATAAAACATGCTCTAAACTATTTCATCTAATTTTTGCACTACTAATAGAAACAGACAAGTGACGTTTCATAGAATCTTGTCATACATAATCAGATAACTTTTTAGGTCTTAATACATTAGTTGAAATAGAGCTATCAGTCTGTTTTTCCTTTGGAGTAACTACTCTACTCGCTTCTACATTTGAAGATTCAATCACGAATTAATAGTTAATATTTAATTTTGTATATATTATGGATATATATTGTTTTGTAAAGAAAATATAGTAAAATTCATAATTGAAATAATTAAAAAATTACTTATAATACTCAAAATTTAGAAAAATAATAAAAAATGATGTTAAAAGTAGAAACTTGAATAAATAATGAGATTCTCAGAGAAAATTCTGAAAAGATTAAACTGAGTGAAATTAAGAAATATGAAAAATTAGGATGAGAGATGATAAAATATATCAAAGACCCTGAAAATGGATGAGTTGGTCTCGCAGCACCACAAATTGGAGTAAATAAAAGACTTATCGTAGTAAGTTTACTAAAAGATCGGGATGATGAAGATTTTAAAACTATTATGATGTTGAATCCTGAAATTTTAGAACATTCAGAAACAACAGACAAAGAAGAAGAATGATGTTTATCAGTTCCAGGAGCTAAATGAAAAGTTGAAAGATACTTAACTATTAAATTAAGTTACCTAGACAATAAAGGTAAACAAAAAATACTCAGATTAAATGGTCTTTCTGCCCGTATAGTCCAACATGAAATCGATCACATAAACTGAGTCCTTTTCGTAGATAAACTCGTTTAAAACGTATAAAAACACTAAATATTAATATTTAGTGTTTTTTATATAATTATTTAAAATAAAAGAAGATAAATATTTAAATATTTATCTTCTTTTATTTTTATTTAAATTTTGAATAATCAAACATTTTCATTTCAGAATCAACTTTTCTTACGATATCAAGAATTACAGAAACGATAATAAT